>CM042182.1:36295690-36338190 GCA_023376005.1 Doryteuthis pealeii | reverse complement strand
AACGAAATTAGTTGAAAATTGGTTGATAGATAGATAGACAGGCATACAGATATATCGATGTATATTAACAGAATGAAGTCGATGGGTAGATAGATAGATAGATAGATAGATGAAAATTTTGGTTATTTGAAATAAGGCTAACATAAACAAAGGAGAACCACTCTTGACTGATAATTCATATTCTTTTATTTTCACTGTTATGAATGATGCCATACACAACATCAGCATTTAAGATGGTTATTTCCTATTACTCCAACATAAACATAGGGGAACACTCTTGACTGATAAATTATTTATTTATTTTCCCATTAAACTAACCCTAAACCCTAACCCTAACCCTAACCCCTAACACTAACCTAACCCTAAATCTTAGCCCTAACCCTAACCCCATCTTCTTTTTTCCTAGTAGATGTGTCAAGAGTGGTTCCCCTTTGTTTATGTTAGACTTATAGGAAATAACCAACATTTCTTTATCAACCTTTTAGAAACTGATAACTAACGAAATTAGTTGAAAATTGGTTGACAGATAGATAGATAGATAGACAGGCATACAGATATATCGAGGTATATTAACAGAATGAGATCGATAGGTAGATGTTATAACGCGCTAAGCGAATAATAAGACGAGTAGTCCAGCTGACGTTAACCGCAGGAAGTGATCACTTCTGCCTTTTATTTGCAACAAAATAAGATGTCTGAAACAGTACTTCCGTTTCATAACAAAACAATGGTAGAAACGGTGCTTCTGTTTCTTAGTATACCACAGTAGATTATCATGGAGAGATAGATAGATAAACAGATAGGAAAGAATTGATTTCGATGCATTGATGCCAAAAAAGCGCCCAATTCGAAGAATTGGCGGAGATATGAGTCCTTAAAAAAACCTTTATAATTAATGTAGAAACCGATTAAAACTAAAATAAGTGTAATCTTTTCGTATGCATTTTTATTTAATTTCGTTAGTCTTTCTAATTTAATATTTGTTCATATTTTTGCAAGTAGAATTTATAAATGTTTGTTGAATATCAGTTATTTTATTACTTTACAAAAAAGCGAGCAGATGGGTTTAATAAATAATTACTTTATCTCTAATATTATTGTTTTATTCTCCAAAATATTAAAATCAATCCTATGAATGATTTTATATAGAAACCAATTAAAATATAATCAAAATAAGTGTAGTATTATTTGTATTATTCAGACTATTGTCCTCATCTTCATTGTTATCTGTACAATATTTCGGCCGATGTGCCTTCCGGCCTTCTTCAGGTATCTCTTGTGGGACTCGGGAACTTTCTTTATCGTAATGATTTTATATAGAAACCAATTGAAATATAATTAAAATAACTAGCAAATATATGCACCCTCCGGGTGCCAGTATTTAAGTTTAAATGTAATAAAATATTAGATTAAATCAGAAAGGCTAATGAAACTGAAGAAGAATTCAGATAAAAAGATTTGAAACGGAGGGGTTATAATCGGAAAATAGAACAACTGAAACTTACTCTTTCATCACTTCCGTTTTTCAATGCTAAATTTTCCTAATTTAACTATTTAGTTAAAATAGGAAGTAAAGAATAAAATTACTGTTATTTCTTCTTGTTAATGAATTTCTTTTAGGATTTATTGAAGAGACTTTTACTCATATTCATTAAGATAAAACCAAACAATTAGAAATCAATAATACCAAACACATATTTATTAAAATCAGTTTTTTTAATATCAATATGTAAATTAGCTTTACGTTTACACTGAAAACTGGTATTTTGTCGTATATATAAATACAATTGCATGTTATTAGTATTTAGGTGAGGCCAACAGTATTAATAATGTCAAACAGTTTTATTATTAATTGAGGTTTAAATAGAAATAGAATCATGGAGAATGTGACGTAAATAACTAAGGGAATTGTGAATTGAGTAGTAATATAGTTTCGGTTACAGACAGAAAAACACACAATTTTCATTATAATAAGATGTTGTATTTCTATATACGTCCTTATTTTATTTCGCAGGTATTTCTGATTTGATATATTTCATTATATTAAAACTTAAATACTGACGCCTGGAGGGCGCATATAATTGCTAGTAATATCATTAGTTATATCGTTGAGTTAATCTCTTGGATGAAGCATTGTTAATTATTAATTTTTTACTAGTTTATCTTTCATCATATTTAAATTGCCTCTTTACACCTATTAATAATATTAGTGGTAAGTTTTCTGAATTTCTTAGAATAGACACCAAAATAATAAAAATATTTAATTTATAAAATCCGCCAACGACCCCGTACCCTTTGACGATAAATTTTCTCTTCGTCGAATTCCATATTAATTACATTTTTCTTCTTTCCTTCCCTTTTGGCTATCCGTTATGTAAAAGCATTTTTTAAAAACCCACGGGTGTTTCACAAAATGGGGAACGCGTATGGAAACGACAAACGAAGCGTGGATATCCGAGCTATGAATGAATGAATTCGCCTTTCAGTAACGCGCTCGGGCTAACAAAAATCTGATTTCTTTTAAACACGACTTACGGGCTGAATAATAATAATAATAATAATAATAATAATAATAATAATAATAATAATAATAATAATAATGAAAGAAAATCAAAAATAAACACATCAAACATTTTCTTTTTTCATAGAAGAATCAGATTTTACAGTTCATCGAACTGCAACGATGAAAATTTATTAGGTTTTCGGTGTCGATTGGTGCGAATTTTTCACGGCGGGAATTTGCAAAGAATGAAAAGAGTCACGACGCATGCGCAAGGGCATGCGCAATGAAGTGGTAATGGAAAAAATTACCGCCTTTGGATTTTACGGACAACTTGGGTCCTTTTTCAAAAATGACTTAATACAGCATGAAATTACCCACAAATGTTTGATATGCCGTAAAACACAACATCCAAACAATCAACTCACTCGGTGGTATTTTTCTGAATTTTGAGATGAAACTTGATAATTTGTATTATTTGGATTTTTCGGACTATTGTCCTTATCTTTATTGTTATATACTCAACGTTTCGGCCGATGTGCCCTCCGGCTTTCTTTTGATATATTGCGTAACGAATATAAGGGTTGTGTTAATACAGTTCTTTGCGACAATCATCTGTAGGTTGCAGGTTCAATCCTGGTCAAGGAGGATAATAACACAGAATACTTAACATGGCTTAATACTTGTACTCGATCATTGTTAACGCAATGTGAAGGGTTCTCAATCTGGGTTGAATAATGGGTTCGGGTCGAAGTTCCATGAAGGCTCCAAGTTCGACAGGAAACATCTAAATACAGATATTGAATAACCCATAAAGAGATGAAATGCCGTTAAACAAATAAAACAAACCAAGCCGTCCCTGTGGCGTAGTGTTTAAACATTCTGGACTGCGATTTCGACCTTCTATCGAGCTATAACGTTCATTTACTGAATACTACTCTTGGGAAAGGTATGAATCCCATAATCCCCAAAATACTGGTCAAACAGTACCCCTATAATTCTACAAGTTTGTCTTTGGCATTAAATAACCCACAAAGATTGATATGCCATTAAAGAAAACCAAATCAAAGAAAGTCCTTAACCCCCAAACCTACTAGAGCCCTGTCGGTGGGGCTGTAGAATACACCGACTGAACCTCTGCAGATAGGCAAGACCCCCTCAATGGGGTCAACTGGTGGCTGTGGGTGTCAACCCGTGATTCTTATGGGCAGAATCCTGGTGGCTGATTAGTCCATGGCATGAAAAAATCCGTTATGTCCCTTATTTAGGCTAGACCGTCGGTCGGAGAGGTTCCCTGCAATCAATTATCTGGTCACGTCAAATCCTAGTGCCTATAGTATTGTCCCGATACAATTGTCTTCATGGCAAACACCAACCTTTTTTATCATATATGTGCTAGAAGGCGGTGGCAGAGGGTCTTAGTGTTCTGGGTATGTCGCTAAACTGAATCTAATGGGGAAGGTACACTTCTGGAGTTCTGAGGAGTTTAGATTACCCCTTTATCACCATTGCTCCCATATCCACCCTGACCCGGAGTGGTCGTACCCGTTATGGTCCCATCTATGAGTTAGATAGAAAAAAATGAGTTTTAGAAACATATGTTTAAAAATAAGGAAATATAGAAAAAGTGAACAAAAAACAGAGTTCTAATATATAACTGTTGCCCTTGGTTCACTTTATTTTTCCAATACTTCAGGTGGCCTCCACCATTTGTCAAGGTATTTTTTGACAACTGAATATAACTTAATAGGAAAAAAAATATATATATGTATATGCATAAATATATGAAAACCGCAATTTATCAGAAATAAATAAAATAATTTTTTTTTCTTATGGCAAGCCCCAACCCTTTTTATCATATATGTGCCAGAAGGCAATGCCTGAGGGTCTTAATGTGTTGAATATGACATTAAACTGATGATGAAGTTCCAGTTCTGGAGTTCCGGGGAGTGTAGAGTACCCTTTCATCACCATTACTCCCAGGTCTACTCTGACCCGGAGTGGTCGTACCTGTTATGGTCCTATCTATGGGTTAAATAAAACAGAAATCAGTTTTAAAAACATAAATACCCATCAATAATGATAAAAACAAAATTTTAGTTTTAAAAATGTGTGTTAAATATATTGAATTAAAAGAAAAAGATTTTTTAATGCCCTACTAGAATGAATAAACAAAATGTCTTCGGTATAAAATAACCCAACAAGATTTGAAATACCGTAAAATCCAACCAACCAACCAACTAACTAACAAACCAACCAACCAAAGCAAATAATTTTATTTCACTGTATCCTCGCGTTAGTTAGTCCACGACTCTAAAATCTCCACCCCCAATGGAACCACCTCTTGGTCGTGTGTGGCGACCCGTGATGCTTAAGGATGGATTCATAAAGGTTAAGCAATCCATTACATGCAACACATCATTTTGGTCCTTACTTAGGCTAGACGGGTGGTCGGAAAGGTCCCCTCCGATCAATGGACTGGTCACATCAAGCCCTAGCACCTGCATAATTGTCCAACCACTTTTTTTCTCATATGGAAAACCCGCAACACTTTTAATAAATAATAGAAATAATGAGCTTTAAAAATGTGTTTAAGAAACGAGTTGAAAATTGAGTTAAAAATGTTGAATGCCCATCAAGAATGAATAAAAGAAAATGTATTCGGCATAAAATAACCCAACAATGATTGATATGCCTTAAAATCCAAAAAGATTTGAATACCCATCAAGAATGAATAAAACAAAATGTCTTAGGCATAAAATAACTCAACAATGATTGATATGCCTTAAAATCCAAAAAGATTGAATACCCATCAAGAATGAATAAAACAAAATGTATTCGGCATAAAATAACCCAACAAGGTTTGACATGCCGTAAAATCCAAAAAGATTGAATACCCATCAAGAATGAATAAAACAAAATGTATTCGGCATAAAATAACCCAACAAGGTTTGACATGCCGTAAAATAGAACCAACCAAAGCAAATAATTTTATTTCAGTGGAACCTCGCGTTAGTTAGTCCACGACTCTAACTATTGTGCTTGACCAAACATATGTTTAAAAATAAGTTTTAAAAATTGAGTACCCTTCAAGAATGATAAAAACAAAATATTAGTTTTAAAAATGTGTGTTAATTATATTGAATTAAATGAATGACAGCTGATATTAGGAATATTTGTTCTCCACAAACTTAAAAAAAAAGAAGAGAGAAATAAGAAATTTCAGTTATTCGCCCATTCCATTCATAAAGGAGGAGAAGAAGAAAGAGAGGAAAAAAAGGAGAGGAAAAGAAAATAAGAAGAGAAATTATAACCACACAAATAAGCACGTCCTTTCTGAAAATAAACTCTGATGATGAAGTTTATGCTTCGAAATCGATAATACATAAAAAACATCTTTTTGTCTTTATTTTTTATACGCATTGTATTGCCTTCGAATTTTAATATTTTATAGCATACTTAACAATACTTCAAGCAAATTACCAATTACTTTTATTGAATTAAAAGTAAAAGATTTTTGAATACCCTACTAGAATGAATAAAACAAAATGTCTTCGGCATAAAACAACCCAACAAGGGTTGAAATACCGTAAAATCCAACCAATCAACCAACCAACCAAAGAAAATATTTTTATTTCAGTGGATCCTCGCGTTAGTTAGTCCAGGACTCTAACTATTGTGCTTGACCACAATCCACTGTAACTACCACTGCAATTCTACTGCCAGCAAACCCAACCCAAGCTTCAGAAACTAAACGGCTCACCGCAAATTATCGCTAGGAGCAGAATACAATTGTTTCGGTAAATATCGTAATTATTGGTCCAACCCTCTGCTGCTAATACCTCCGATTCGATTGGCTAAACTGAAACTCGCCCATCCCCTGGAATTACCTTAGGTCACTTTCAACCAATCAGGCTGGGTGGCTCCTACATCTGGAAATACTTTTGGTTGGTTGGTTTTACGGCATGTTAACCCATTGGATTATTTTATAGCAAATAAGTTTTTTTTATTTTATAGCAAATAAGTTTTTGTTTTATTCATTCTTAATAGGTATTCAATTTTTTTTAATTCAGTTTTTTTATACACCTTTTTAAACTCATTTTTCTCTATTTAACCCATGATGATCCTTTAAGGTGAAACTTGAGTAGGTTATTTCTATAAACACCTTAATACTATATATATATATATATATATATATATATTAAAATAAATTTTTTTTGCAGCATTTTTTCTTTTATACAAGTTTTGTTGGAAGGAATTAGAAGTCGAACCACTACCATTCCTACAACCTCCCACTTCCAATTGTTATTACCTCCCACTTCTAATTTCTTGCACTACTTGTTCTCGTTAAAAACGAGACACGAAACCATTCCATCGTTTCCTACCTGATGATGGCGAACTGTATTGCCGAAAGCGCTCGTTTTGAAACCTTTGGTGGACTGTTACACCAGTTACACCCCGACACCAAAAAGATGGCCCGAAAATTAGAAAGGATCAACCAAAAACTTGTCCGACAAGAATTGTCTGTACAGTTCAACGAAACTTATATATATATATATATATTTATATACATATATATATATATATATATATATATATATATATATATATATATATATATATATGGAATCTCCCGTCGATTTTCGACGTATGAGGGTTCATACACACAATGAAAACCCACACAGTGATTTGTTTATAGTGGTGAAGGGTTGTGTTGGACCATCCACACTTTTTGGCACAGTCGATAGGAAATAATTGGTGCATCAAGGGTTGCCACAAACCCAATCAACGACCGACCTCAGGAATTTTGAATTCAGAGTTATCCCTCTCCTTGACTGGTTACCTACCCAAGGCTGAAGGGCCCAGTCTGCCCTACAATTTAACCCATAGCTGGAGGGAGAATATATGGATTCATACCTTTCCCAAGGGTATTAACGCTATGTGAAATGCCAACAGCTTCGTGCAGGAATTGAACTCGAATCGATGAGTCCATTTTCCACGACTCTAACCACTAGCCCACGCGCCTCCATATATATATATATATATATACTCACATTACACACCCGAAAGAACACAAAGGGAAGCTTGAAATTTAGAAATCTGCAACAAGAAAGAAATAAAGTAATAAAAGCAAAACAAAAAAAAACAAAAAAAAAAAACAGAATTATGTGACATTCCATATGTAAGTCACTTAATAGGTACTGCCACTCCGGGTCAGAGTCAGTAAGGTTTATGAAATGGCACTTCATATAATTTAACGACATAACAAGATCATTAAAACCCTCATACACCGCCTTCTTGCACATATATGATAAAAAGGTTGGGGGCTTCCATAAGGGCTGTTGAGTTAGGGCAATCCTATAGGTACTACGGTCAGGGGCCTCTCCGACCGCCCGTTGAACCTAAGTAAGGACCTAAATACCATGGACTGCTCAGCCACCAGGATTCCATCCTTAAACATCACGGATCGTCTCCCATGGCCAGTAGGTAGCCCCGGGTGGGCGGGGTCTTACCCCTCTGCAGAGGTGCAGTCGGTGTATTCTAAAGCTCCAGCCGACAGGGATGTGAATGAATAGGAAAGTGATTTATTATAGAAATACATTGCAAATTGTTTTGCTATAGAAATGCATTGAGGAATATATGACTTACGATTTTAGTGGCCATTCTTTAGGCTTCAAGCAAGAGTGGAGATCCTTGGTAAAGAATCCTTTCGTTGTTCCTTGGTGCTCCTCAGTCTTGCAAGTCCTTCGTCAATAACTGCAAATTGACGTCTCTCAGTATCAGTGATTAATTAGTCAACCAGCCACGCATTCGGGCTATTGATTGGCTGAGGTTTAAACCACGTGAACTCGCTTAGTCTATAAATCTAAGTGGTGTATTGTAGCACGGCTTATATACCACCAAATAATCCAACTATGTGATTGCATTGAAATCTGTTTGAGTATAGGAATGTATTGGAAAGGGATTCACTGTATGAATGAATTGGGAAAGATTTCACTACATGAATCCATTCGAAATGTGGTTACTATAAGAGTGCATTGCAAAGGGTTTTCGTATCAGAATTCATTAAAAATGGTTTTAGTATATAAATGAAATGGGCCTTACCATAAGAATGCATTAGACAGTTTTTTTTATTGAAATAAAGTGTTTTTCCATCAATTGATATACTGGAATTTTTATTATAGGAATGCATTGGAAAAAGGCTTACTATAGGGATACATTGGAAAAGGTTTATCTATGTGAATATATTAAAAAGAGTTTCTATTGGAAAGTATTTTTCCTTCAATTAATATACTGGAAAGGTTTTTACAATAGTAATGCATTGGAAAAAGGCTTGTTATAGGGATACATTGGAAAAGGTGTTTCCATATTAATATATTGGAAATAGTTTTTTCTATAAAGATTAATTAGAAATGGTTTTACTATAAGAATGTATATTGTTATAGAAATGTATTGGAAAGGGTTTTAATATTGGAATACAATGGAAAGGCCTTTACTATATAAAAGTATTGGAAAGGGATTTTCTATATGAACTAGTAAATATATGCACCCTCCGAGTGCAAGTATTTAAGTTTTAATGTAATGAAATATCGTATTAAATTAGAAAGGCTAATGAAACTAAATCAGAATGCAGATAAAAAGATTTGAAACAGAAGGGATATGATTGAAAAATAGAACAACTGAAATTTACTCTTCCATCACTCTCGTCTTTCATTGTTATTTTTTCTAATTTAAGTATTTAATTAAAAGAGGAAGTAAAGAATAAAATTACAGTTATCTTTTCTTGTTAATGGATTTCATTTAAGATTCATTGAAGAGATTTTTGCTTATATTCATTAAAATAAGACCAAACAGTTAGAAACCAATAATACTAAGCATATATTTATTAAAATTACATTTTTAATATCAATATGCAAATTAGCCTTCCCGTTCATACTGTAAACCGCTATTTTGTTGTATATATAAATACAACTGCATGTTATTAGTATGTAGATATGGTTAACAGTATAAATAATGTAACACAATTTTATTTATAATTGAGGTTAAAATAAGGATAAATTCATGGTGAATGTGATATCAATTACTAAGGGAATTGTGACTTGAGTAGTGATTTAGTTTCGGTTACAGACAGAAAAACACACAATCTCCATTATAATAAGATGTATTGGAAATGCTTTCACTGTAAAAATGTATTCGTAATAGTTTTACTATAGGAATACATTAGAATTTTCGGACCTTATGACCTTTAGGCACCCCTTTACGATCTCGATTCATAAGGATATTTTTTTCATTAACACCGTTAAAATCCGGTTGTTTATTAGGGGTTAAGGTTAAGGGTTAGTTTTGTAATTAAAAAAACCCTCTAAAAATCGTCTGTTAATAAACAACCGGATTCTGACGGTGTAAAAGAAAAAATGTCCTTATGAATCGAGATCGCAAAAGGGGTGCCTAAAGGTCATACGGTCCGAATTTTCTATATGAATGTATTGGAAAGGGGTTTTCTATGTGAATAAATTGGAAATGATTACCATATGAGAATGTATTGGAAGGTTTTGTACTACAAAATGTATTGTAAATGATGTTACTATGGGAATGCATGGGAAATAATTTTATATATCAATTATTGGAAATGATTGTACTTTAAAAATACACTGGTTATGATTTTACGAAAGGAATGCATAGGGAATGGTTTTAATATATAAATGCATTGAGAATTATTTTAATCTAGGAATGCATTGGATATGATTCTAATATAGGAATGCATTGAGAATGATTTTACTATAGGAATGCATTGGAAAGTGTTTTACTATAGAAATGCATTGGAAAGGGTTTTACTATAGAATTGCATTGGAAAGTGTTTTACTATAGAAATGCATTGGAAAGGGTTTTACTATAGGAATGCATTGGGAAAGGGTTTTACTAGAGGAATGTATTGGAAATGATTTTAATATAGGAATGCATTTCAGATGATTTTACTATAAGAATGCATTGGAAATAATTTTACTATAAGAATGCATTGGAAATGATTTTACCATAGGAATGCATTGGAAAGGGTTTTACTATAGAAATGCATTGGAAAGGGTTTTACTATAGGAATGCATTGGAAATGATTTTAATATAGGAATGCATTTCAGATGGTTTTACTATAAGAATGCATTGGAAATGATTTTGCTATAGGAATGCATTAGAAATGATTTTACTATAGGAATGCATTGGAAATGATGTTACTATAGGAATGTATTGGAAAGGATTTTACTATAGGAATGCATTGGAAATGATTTTACTATAAGAATGCATTGGAAATGATTTTTCTATAGGAATGTATTGCAAATGATCTTTCTATAGTAATGCATAGGAAATGGTTTTTATATAGGAATGCATTGGAACTGCTTTTACTATAAGAATGCATTGGAAATGATTTTGCTGTAGGAATGCATTGGAAATGATGTTACTATAGAAATGCATTGGAATGGATTTTACTATATGAAAGCATTTCAGATAGTTTTACTATAGGAATGCATTGGAAATGGTTTTACTCATGTAATGCATTGGAAATGATTTTTACTATAAGAATGCATTGGAAATGATTTTAATATAGGAATACATTGGAAAGTATTTTTGCTATAGGAATATATTGGAAATGATGTTTACTATAGGAATGCATTGGAAAGGATTTTAATATAGGAATGCATTGGAAAGGATTTTAATATAGGAATGCATTGGAAATGATTTTACTATAGGAATGCATTGGAAATGATTTTTACTATAGGAATGTATTGGAAAGGATTTTACTATATGAATGCATTGGAAATGATTTTAATATAGGAATGCATTGGAAATTATTTTTACTATAGGAATGCATGGGAAATGGTTTTACTATAGGAATGCATTGGAAATGATTTTAATATAGGAATACATTGGAAATGATTTTTACTATATAAATACATTGGAAATGATTTTTACTATATAAATACATTGGAAATGATTTTTACTATAGGAAAGCCTTAGAAATGAGCTTGCTATTGGAATGTATAACAAATGATCTTACAATAGGAATGCATTGGAAATTATTTTAATATAGGAATGCATTTCAGATGGTTTTACTATAAGAATGCATTGGAAATGATTTTGCTATAGGAATGCATTGGAAATGGTTTTACTATATAATTGCATTGGAAATGATTTTAATATAGGAATGCATTTCAGATGGTTTTACTATATAAATGCACTGAAAATGATTTTAATATAGGAATACATTGGAAATTATTTTTACTAAAGAAATGCATTGGAAATGATTTTTACTATAGGAATACTTTGGAAATGATTTTACTATAGGGAAGCCTTAGAAATGATTTTGCTATAGGAATGTATTACAAATGATCTTACTATACGAATGCATTAAAAGGGCTTTTAATATAGGAATGCATTTCACTTGGTTTTACTATAGGAATACATCGGAAATGGTTTTACTATCGAATTGCATTGCGAATGATTTTAATAGAGGAATGCACTGGAAACGATTTTAATATAGAAATGCATTTGGAAGACTTTTACTATTTGAATATATTGAAAATATCATTACCTTCATAGTTATATAAGTCGTTGTATTTATTCTAAATATGTTGGATACGGAAATAGAATAGTATCCAGTTGAAACTTTTTTTAGCTAACGCTTCGTTTGTCACAAGGTCATCAGGGAAACCTTTTTGTTATTCAAGATGAAAGAAGAGAATGTCTGGAACCTGTCGCATTCAGAGATGTTTTTGTTCTTTTGAAAAGAAGTAATTAACAAAATATGTCATTTTTTTGTTTTAACTTGAGAGGCTGGCCAGAAATAACAAGTAATATTTATGATTGGTTGGACGTACAAAAATACTTTTACGTAACTGTGTTGTAAGAGCATCGACTGGGTTGAGTAATTGTGAAAGCTGTCTTTCCACTCTCGCCCCCTCTCTTCTCTCTCTTTATATATATATATATATATATATATAATATATATATTATATATATACTAGCAAATATATGCACCCTTCTGGTGCAAGTATTTAGGTTTTGATGTAATAAAATATTGTATCAAATAAAACTGAGGGGGTATAATCGAAAAATAGAACAGCTTTAAATCTAACTCTTCCATCATTTTCCATCACTCCCGTCTTTCATTTTTCCTAATTCATCTATTTAGTTAGAATATGAAGTATTTAATAAAATTACAGTTCTTTCGTCTTGTTTATGGATTTCTTTTAAGATTTATCCCCGAGATTTTTGCTCAGATTCGTTAAGAGAAAATCAAACAATTAGAAATCAATAATACTAAGCATATATTTATTAAAATCAAATTCTTAATATCAATATGCAAATTAGCCTTCTCGTCCACACTGTAAACCGCTATTTTGTTGAAGATATAAATATACTTGAATGTCAATCATATATAGATTAATCCAACAGTATTAAGGTAAAACAATTTTATCAATAATTGAGGTTTAGATGAAAAAAAAAATTCATTGTGAATGTGACGTCAATAACTAAGGGAATTGTGACTTGAGTAGTGATATAGTTTCGGTTACAGACAGACAAACACGCAATCTCCATTATAATAAGATAAGATATATATATATATATATATATATATATACTCATACTGTCGGATTCATAACTTATATATATATATATATATATATATATATATATATATATATATATATATATATATAGAAGGAAATGAATCCGACGTATGAGTATAGATAAAAGGATATGAAACACCACAAAATGCTGTTAAAATGAAAACATTTTATAACACATTCATAGCTGATATTGAACAATATTTTGATTTTATAAAAATCATCTTCAGAGCTTGATTATACTCCGTGTTATTAAGAGCGGAGACAAAAGTCATATGAGTTCAAAAAAAAAAACAAAAAAACCTTGATGTTGCAAAAAAAAAAAAGAAAAAAAAAGTTATACAATAGTTTCGAATGTGACCACTTCCGCTGCATTTTTCTCGGTCATCAGATCATGTATATCTTTTTGTAACAGTTTTTAAAAAAGAAAACATTAACAAGTTTGACGAATAAGAGAAGTTTTGAATAAGAGAATTCGTCTAGTGTCAAACTTGTTAATATGTCTTCTTTTTTAAAAACTGTTACAATAAGATATACATAATCTGATGACTGAAAGTACTTGGGACATGAACTTTGGTGGACTAATCCACGAATTCCACCCAAATATTAAAAAGTGACTGTGAAGTCGGAAAACCTTCTCGACCAGAGATGTCGCGTATATATATATATATATATATATATAGAGAGAGAGAGAGAGAGAGAGAGATTACAGTATTTGACGGCATATAAGACGCACCCCCATTTCAGGAGGCCAGATTCATAAATAAAGTTTTTAGTTTATTTAAGCATATATTGTTGAAAACAGTCTAGCTGTGCATTCCACAAGCAGAAACATAGCTGTATAAAAGCAATTTGGCAGTTGATCCAGACATTGTGAAAATAAAAATTAATGTCTCTTATTCAAAATACTGAATGAAAAAAAAAGTTCCATGCTGTTATTTAAATTCTATTTTCTAATTATATTCATGAATATAAATCAAATCTTCATTATTTTTGCTCAAAAACCAAGATGTAGTGATAGTCAATGTGTATATATATTTACTTTGTCATTAATTGTTTTATTTTCTTAGTTTCCTCCGGACATACATACATATATACTAACTGCCCTTTATATATGTACTAGAAGTGGCTACCCGGCGCCGCCTGGTTAAGGGTATGGGGTAGAGATAATCTGGAATATTCATTATTGTTGAATTGCAAGCTGGATCCCCGCAGAATGCCCCAATAAAATCCCTATGCAAAAAAAACCCCACCTTACATTGATGACAAGAAAAATTAATATTTCCTATTTAAAATAACAAATGAAAAAAAAAAAAAAAAATTTTATTCCATACTGTTATCATTTTTATTTTATTTTTTAAAATTATCTTCACGAACATAAATAAAATCTTTATTATTTTTACTCAAAAACCAAGCTCTGGTGATATTTAATGTGTATATATGTTTACTTTGTCGTTAATTGATTAATTTTCGAAGTTTCCTCCGGACATACATATACACACAGCTGTCCTTTATATATGTATAGATAGGAGTTTCCTCCGGACATACACATACACACAACTGCCCTTTATATATGTATAGATAGATAGATAAACCTGAACAGATAATGTGAAACCATAATACACATTGAAAGAGTCAGTTCAACTCCTGTGCATTTCAACTTGAAAAGTAAACATGTAAAAAAATGACATACAGAGACACAGACAAATGTGTATGTATGTGTGTGTATATACATGCGTGTATATATATATATATATATATATATATGTGTATGTATATATATATATGTTTGTGTATGTATATATAAGTTTGGGTTTATGTCTATGTATATATATGCGTGTTTATGCATATATACATGTATATGTGTGTGAAAAAGTGAATGGAAGTGAATCCGACAGTATGAAATAAATATTTTTAGAAAAAACAAACACATGATGTTATAATTCGCTGACAGAAATCTGTTTCGACCTTTCATTAAAGTGATGAAGACCACTTTAATAAAAGGTCGAAACAGATTTCTGTCAGCGAATTATAACATCATGTGTTTGTTTTTTTCTGAAAAATATTTATTTCATATATGTGTGTGTATTTATACATATGTATATGTGTGTGTATATATATATATATATATATATATATATATATATATATATATATATATATATCAGTCGGTAGAGCGTTCGGCTAGAAACCACAAGGTTCCTAGTTCGATACCGGTCCTCGCCAACTCAGCGTATGAGTAGCACAGGGATCTGTGCGGTAAAGTAGGAGCTGATGGTAAGTGTTCCGCTCCACCTCAGATGCAAAAAAAAAGTCTAGCGCTATTGAAAAGGGGATAGACTCCCTCGCTGATTGGCTGATACCGACTTTAGGCCGCCCCGACGACTTTACTTTTTTATATATGTATAAATGTGTGAGTGTATGTGCATGTGAATGTGTGTGTATGTATATATGTGTGGGTTTGGGTATGCATGTATATATATATATATATGTATGTGTGTGTGTGCGTGCGTGTGTGTGGGGGGTGAGCATTTGTTTCGTTATTGCATTTATGGTTATAAAGGAGAAAGCAAAAAGACTGATTGAAAGGCGCACGGACCAGCGTGTTGTATGTGCGTCAGCTGCTGCGAGATGGTTAAAGACGAGCGCACCAGTAATTTGACCGAGGGCCAGCCTAACAGACAGACATACAGACAGAAATGGAATTGACAAAAGAACTCAGAAACGAGTGAGAAGCTTACAGTCAAGAACGGGGTGAGTGGGTGGGGGGTGTAGGTAGGCGTTAACCTGGGAATTACAAGAGGAGGCTGAGGGATGAGGAATAGAAAAGATAAGAGCCGAGTGGAGAGACGACGTTTTATAAATATTAACGAATGGGCAATGGGGAACTGGTGCCAGGCGCTGGTGGTGACCGGGCCACCACGTGATTGGTTGACGTAGAACTGTCGGTTGTGACTAATTACGATCAAGGCGGCGGCGGCGGCGGTGGTGGCTGCGGTGGCTGGTTCGGGTTGGAAGGGTGACATAAATAATTTAGGAACGTGATTCAGTTTATGTCGGCAATGTCAGGGTGGCCTTAGCTAGCGGTTCGTATCGGGCCTGCGGGGCCGCCAAATAGGGTTAAGGGTGGGCATCGATTTCTGACGCGGTTTTGGGCAACGGGCTGTTTGGGATGAGTTGGGGTAGGTTCTTGGAAGGGGGAAGGGTTGTAGCAAATTGGAGACAGCGTTAAGGTGTCACGGCTGGTGCTAATATCACCGGAGTTTGGATGTGTTTGGCTTTTTATAGCTCAAATAGTATTACGGATTACGCAATAAGCATGGACGGTTTTAGGGGAAAGGATAAGGCTGTTATGAAATGGGCGGGAGAAGTAGGGAGGAGTTGGGAGCCGTCTGTGAACTGAAGGGGAAGGTCATTTTTTTAGGGATTACTGAAGCTAATACATGCCAGTGTCTGTATCTACCGATTTATCTTTCTGTCAGTCTGTCTGTCTCCGACATTCTCTCTCTCTTTCTCTCTCTCTCTCTGTCACTCTGTCTCTCTCTCTGTCACCTGTCTGTCTGTCTGTCTGTCTGTCTCTCTCTACGTCTGTCTGTCTGTCTGTCTGTCTGTCTGTCTCTGTCTTTGTCTCTCTATCTCTCTGTCTGACTCTGTCTATGTCTCTCTCTCTCTATATATATATACATATATATAAATATATAATATGTAATATAATGAGATAAATATATAAAGGTTTTAGATATCTATTTATTAGGTGACAAAGGAACAATCACAACCATATTGGTTTCATGCGATGCAATCATCAGGTGCAGATGTTTCAAATGTAAGGAAAATCGAAAAAATTTCAAAAAATTCAATAGACATGGGATCCGTATGATTGGATAAAATGATGTGTGCGTATATGTGAAGGTGAATAGTATTGGAGAATGGGCGGGAGAAGTAGGGAGGAGTTGGGAGCCGTCTGTGAATTGAAGGGAAGGTCATTTTTTTAGGGATTACTGAAGCTAATACATGTCAGTGTCTGTATCTACCGATTTATCTTTCTGTCAGTATGTCTGTCTGTTTGTCTGTAAGTCTCTCTCTCTCTCTCTGTCTTTGTCTCTGTCTGTCTGTCTGTCTCTCGATATGTGTCTCTCTCTCTGTCTCTGTCTCTCTCTCTCTCTGTCTCTCTCTCTGTCTGTCTGTCTGTCTGTCTGTCTCTCTCTCTCTCTCTCTCGGGTTAGCTCAGTCGGTAGAGCGTTCGGCTAGAAACCACAAGGTTCCTACTTCGATATCTGTCCTCGCCAACTCAGTGTATGAGTAGCACAGGGATCTGTGCGGTAATGTTAGGAGCTGATGGGAGGTGTGGCGCTCAATCTCAGATGCTAAAACAATCTCCTTGGTCTAGCGCTAGTGAAAAGGGGATAGACTCCCTCGCTGGCTGGCTGATACCGACTTTAGGCCGGCCCGTCGACTTTTTACTTTTTATATGTATAGAGACACACACACACACACACACACATATATATATATATATCTTTCTGTCCGTCTGTCTGTCAGTCTCTCTCTCTCTCTCTCTCTCTCTCTATATATATATATATATATATATATATATGTAAGTATATATATATATATATATATAGAGAGAGAGAGACACACACACACACACACACACACATATATATATATGTGTGTGTGTGTGTGTGTGTGTGTGCGCGTGCGCGCGTGGTGTAATGATTAGAGGCGTAGGAAATGGACTCGTCGACCCGAGTTCAAATCCTGGACAAGGCTGTTTGCAATTCACATAGCGCTAATGACCTTACGAAAGGTCGCCTTCAACTACTCTCCCTCCAGCTTATGGGTAAATAGTAGGGCAGCCTGGGCTCTTTATCCTTGGCTAGGTAACAAGTCTAGGAGAAGGAAATTTCTGAAATTTCTGTTAAACTAAACTTAATAAATTGACCATGTGTCACATCCTACTTGTGTGAAGGGTTGCTAAATAAATAAATAAATATATATATATATATATATATATATATATATATGTATATATATATATTTGTGTGTGTGTGTGTGTGTGTGTCTGTGTGTGTCTGTGCGTGCGTGGGTGGGTGTTTGTGCGCGTGTGTATTTTTATAAAAAAATGAATAAAAAATGTTTATTCACGAATGATGTTTAGTAAGCCGACGCTGTAGTGTTTCGGTTTGTTTAACAAACCTTTCTCAGGGCCTTCGTCTATGTATAGAAAAATAAATTATCGGTGAAAACTAAAGTCTGCGAGCCCCTGTTTTTCGTATGTGGCTGCTTTTGTTGATAAACAAACATGTGAAAAAAGACATACTTTAAAACGCAGCAAAATTCTCTAGCAGGGTCTAGATATTTGCCTATCTTTTCGTTTTCGTTCATTTTCACCTTGGGGTCTGGTGAGACTGCAAAATCGATTATTTGACAAGTTCTCTGGTTTTTTTTAATCAATACTGGTGATTTGTCTTCATCTCAAAGTACCAGAGTATTTTATGTGTTTTATTCTTAAGAACAGATTCTGGTTTATACATATACTATTTTATATATTAAATTTTTACTTGAAGGCACTTACAACGCATGTATCGTATAAAATTCGATACTTTTTCTTATAGAAAATGAACTTGACAAGTGTAATCCCAGCAAAGGATGGCTTGATGTGTAGAATACCGTACAGACTGTTTCGACTTTATTAAGTCTCATCAGCGGTATATACTAACGATTTCCCTCCGACAGAAATCGAAACCGGGACTTCAGCAGACACAGTGAAACACTAGTGAAACACTATATCCCCTCGGCCACGGTACACAGCTGACCATCCTAGCGAAATTAAGCTTGTCACATGATGCTACACGCCTCTACCCTAATAGGTAAGGGGGCGTTTTTGAGAGAATAATAACAACAAACAATATACTTTATTCAGCAACGTTTCTAAAAATAAACAAACATCCAAAAATCTTATATACTATTTTGTTGTATGGTCAAATTTTAGTTTTTTGGACAATTCATTGTGGATCACCTTACCAGTCCAGTCGAGTCTAGTTTTGTATTCTCGTTGTGTTAGTTTGCTGCGTTCGTTTATTTTTTTAATAGAAGCGGCTACCTAGGTAGTGGTGTAGGTGAAAAAAAAATAGTCTCGCAAATCCATTATTATTGAATCGCGAGTTGGATCCTCGGAATATGCCCCATTAAAATCCCTATGTAAAAACAAAAGACGTTGCGTTGACCCAGCCACTCTGGAAATAAAAAATTGATGTCTTCTATTTGAAATATCAAATGCAAAAAAAAAAACAAACTATGCTATTATCATTTAAATTTCATTTTTTAATTATCTTCACTAATATAAATCAAACCTTCATGATTTTTGCTCAAAAACCAAGCCCTGGTGATATTTAATGTGTATATATATTTACTTTGTCGTTAATTGTATTATTTTCGAAGATTCCCCCGGACATACACATACACACAACTGCCCTTTATACTAGCAGCAGCTCCCCAGCGTCACCTGGGTAGAGGTTTTTTTTAAAAAGTTAGTCCCGCAGATCCATTATTATTGAATCGTGAGTTGAATCCTCGTGGGATGCCCCATTTAAATCCCCATGTAAAAAAATACCTTGCATTGATCCAGCTACTCTGAAAAGAAATGTTAATGTCTACTATCTAAAATATGAAACGAAAAAAAATATCCATGCTGTTATCATTTAAATTTTATTTTTTAATTATCTTCACTAACATAAATCAAACCTTCATCATTTTTGCTAAAAAAACCAAGCCCTGGTGATATTTAATGTGTATATCTATATTTACTTTGTCATTAATATTTTTAATTTTAGGAATCGTTTTCTCTTTTTGTTTGTTTACATTTAAGATTATCATTTTTTTAAATGCATTCCTAAACTTTATTAAAGATTTAACGATAAACAAAACTAAGAATTAGTGAATTATAATATTCGTTTAGAAGGCCCCGACGAAGGTTTCTTAAACAAACCGAAAACGAAAAAGAAATTACTAGTTAACAACGAGCCTCTGCTTTTGGTATGTTGCGTCTTTTGTTGATATTCAAATTTGTGAAAAATACATTCTTTAAAACACCAAGTAACGTCCCCATTTAAACTGCGTGACGTTTTTTTTTTTCCCGAAAATGTTTGAAATAATTTCAGTGAATGGAAAAATACCTATTTGATTTTAAAGCATGTCTTTTTCCCATATTTGAATATCAACATGCAAAGTACAACTTACAACCAGGCATATCCTTCTAAATTGTAACAGACTTAAACATATCCGCGCCAATTACTGTCAAGCAAGAAACCTGAGGGACATCTTTAAGAATATAAACCCTGAAAACATTTTAAATTTTATAAAAAAAGCAACCTTTTCAACAAGATATAACAGAACACAACCGACTATCTCCATAGAACCACCACTTTAAAGACTGAAATCCAAAATAACCTTTTTGGCATTAAATGACCCACAGAGGTTGATATGCCGTTAAACAAAACTCAAACCCCATAGAACTACTACTTTAAAAATTGAAATCCAAAATAACCTTTTTGGCATTAAATGACCCACAGAGGTTGATATGCCGTTAAACAAAACTCAAACTCAAACTGCAAAAGGTCCAAGAATCCGAGAAAGACGAACGCATAAGTGACGTTCTCCTGTGGAAACATATACATTAATAATATAATAATAATAATAATAATAATCTTATTATAATGGAGATTGTGTATTTTTCTGTCTGTAACCGAAACTATATTACTACTCAAGTCACAATTCCCTTAATTATTTACGTCAAATTCTCCATGATTTCATTCTTTTAAACCTTCAGTTATTAATAAAAATTGTTTTACATTATCAATACTGTTGACCATATCTACGTACTAATAACATGCAATTGTATTTATATATACAACAAAATAGCGGTTTACAGTTTGAACAAGAAGGCTAATTTGCATATTGATATTTAAAATTTTATTTTAATAAATATGTGCTTGGTATTATTGATTTCTAATTGTTTGGTTTTATCTTAAGAAATATAAACAAAAATCTCGTGGATAAATCTTAAAAGAAATTTATTTACAAGAAGAAATAACTGTAATATTATCCTTTACTTCCTATTTTAACTAAATAGTTAAATTAGGAAAATTTACCAATGAAAGAGGGAGTAATGGAAAATGATGGAATAGTTAGTTTCAAAGTTGTTGTATTTTTCGATTATACCCCCTCTGTTGCAGATCTTTTTATCTGCATTCTTAGTCAGTTTCATTAGCCTTTCTAATTTAATATGATATTTTATTATATTAAAACTTAAATACTTGCACCCGGAGGGTGCATATATTTGCTAGTAATAATAATAATAATAATAATAATAATAATAATAATAATAATAATAATTGGAAGTTGGAAGAAGTAAAACAAAAGATATCGGCTATAGAAGGAAGACTCAAAAGGTATCGAGAAAGAACTAAACAGCACAAACAAAATAGGACCTTCCAAAACAATGAAAAGAGATTTTACGAACAAATTAATGGAGCAAAAACAAACATTAGTGAACACCCAAATGCAACAGAAGCAGAAAAGTTTTGGAGTAATATATGGATGAGGAAAGAACATAATAAGCAGTCAAAATGGATAAGTGATATTAAGAATGAACTGATGGAAATTGAGGAAGGACCTGTAGCCAGTGTTCATGTAATTACGCTTAAATCCGTACTCAAGAAAGTAGCAAATTGGAAAGCACCAGGCCATGATGGCATACATGGATTCTGGTTCAAAAAATTTACGTCTATCCACAAAAAAAAATGGCCCAGCAACTGAACAAATGCCTACAAGAAACGGAAGTACCCGAATGAATGACAAAAGGGATAACTACACTAATCCAGAAAGACCCACAAAAAGGAAACGTCCCTAGCAATTATAGACCAATAACTTGTCTACCCATGATGTGGAAAATTCTAACTGCTGTTATAAAAGAAGAAATATACTTTTCACTCAATTGGCGGAAACCTCTCAATAAGCAGTCAAAATGGATAAGTGAACAGGGATGCAGCAAGGGAAAAAGAGGAACCCATGATTTACTTTATATAGACCAATACATTCTTAAAGAAGTAAAAAATAGACGGAAAAATATTGCTATGGCCTGGATCGATTACAGAAAAGCCTATGACATGGTCCCACATACTTGGATTTTAGAATGTCTAAAAATGTATAAAATTTCCAACAACATCATAAACTTCATAAAAAAAGCCATAGAAAATTGGCGAGTTCAATTAAAAGCTGGAAAACAATCCCTGGCAGACGTAAAAATCCAAAGAGGTATCTTCCAAGGAGATTCATTATCACCACTACTCTTTATTATAGCAATGATGCCGCTTAATCATATACTTAAAAAATGTACAGGGGAATACAAATTTATTAACTCACAAGAAAAGATAAACCACCTTATGTACATGGATGACATAAAAAATTTTGCAAAAAATGAAAAAGAATTGGAGAGCCTAATACAAACTATTAGAATATATAGCCAAGATATAGGGATGGAATTTGGAATTGAAAAGTGTGCTATGCTAGTAATACAAAGCGGTGAAAGAAAACTAATGCATGGAATACAACTGCCAAATCAGGAAATTATAAAATCACTTGATGAAAATGAAAGCTATAAATACTTAGGAATTTTAGAAGCAGACAATATCATGCAAACAGAAATGAAAGGAAAAGTTAAAAAAGAATATCTAAGGAGAACTAGAAAACTTCTAGAAACCATAATTAACAGCAAAAATCTGATCAAAGGAATCAATACCTGGGCTGTCCCCATTATAAGATATTCAGGACCATTCTTAAAATGGAGAAAATAAGAACTCCGACAGATTGACCAAAGGACGAGAAAATTAATGACAATGCACAAGGCTCTCCACCCTAGAGATGATAGAGATAGATTATATGTGTCAAGAAAGGAAGGGGGGAGAGGTCTTGCCAACATAGAGGACTGCGTAGAAACAACAATCCAACAACTTGAAGATTATACAAGAAAGAGCAAAGACAAACTACTTATGGCGGCCAACAATAGTAGAGGCGACCGATGGACAATCAGAAAAACAACAAAGACTAGAAAACAAAAATGGGAAGAAAAACAATTATATGGACGCTTCAAACGATAAATTGAAGAGGTTGCCCATGAAAAGACTTGGACATGGTTAAAAAAAGGAAACCTCAAGAGAGAAACGGAATCACTTTTAATTGCTGCACAAAATAATGCCATAAGGACAAACTACATCAAAGCCAAAATCGATGACCCAACAAATAGTAAATGTAGACTTTGTGGGAATAGAGATGAGACTGTAAACCATATACTCTGCGAATGTAGCAAACTAGCACAACGAGAATACAAATCTAGACACGACTGGGTTGGGAAGGTGATCCACTGGGAATTATGCAAAAAATTAAATTTTGACCATGCAAAAAATGGTATATGCATAAACCAGAATCTGTTCTTGAGAACAAAACGCATAAAATTCTCTGGGACTTTGAAATAAAAACGGATCACCTTATCCCAGCAAGTATCCCAGCAAGAAGACCAGACCCAGTGTTGATAAACAAAAAAGAAAGAACTTGTCAACTGGTGGATTTTGCAGTGCCAGCAGATCACAGGGTGAAGCTAAAGGAAAATGAAAAAATAGACAAATATCTGGACCTTGCTAGAGAACTAAAAAAGTTATGGAATATGAAAGTGAAGGTGATACCAATTGTAGTTGGTGCACTTGGAACAGTCCCAAAAGCATCGGAAAAGGGTCTGGAAAGTTTGGAAATCAGAGGAAGGATTGATACCATTCAGAACACTGCACTGCTGCAATCAGCCAGAATACTCAGAAGAGTCCTGGAGACCTGAGGAGACTTGCTGTCACTCAGACTCCAGGGAAAGACCATCAGCTAATGCTGATGTGAAAACTCAAAAGGAGCAAATAATAATAACAATAAGGAGATGAAGAAGAAGAGGAGAAGAAGAAGGTATCATAGAGAAGAAGAAGAAGAAGAAGAAGAAGAAGAAGAAGAAGAAGAAGAAGAAGGTATTATAGAGAAGAAGAAGAAGAAGAAGAAGAAGAAGAAGAATGAAGAGAGAAGAAGAGAAGAAGAAGAAGGAAGAAGAAGAAGAAGAAGGTATTATAGAGAAGAAAAAGAAGAAGAAGAAGAAGAAAGAAGAAGAAGAAGAAGAAGAAGAAGAAGAAGAAGTATTATAGAGAAGAAGAAGAAGAAGAAGAAGGTATTATAGAGAAGAAGAAGAAGAAGAAGAAGAAGAATTATAGAGAAGAAGAAGAAGAAGAAGAAGAAGAAGAAGAAGAAGGTATTATAGAGAAGAAGAAGAAGAAGAAGAAGAAGAAGAAGAAGAAGAAGAAGGTATTATAGAGAAGAAGAAGAAGTAGAAGAGGAAGAAGGTATTATAGAGAAGAAGAAGAAAAGAAGAAGAAGAAGATATTATAAAGAAGAAGAAGAAGAAGAAGAAGAAGAAGAAGAAGAAGAAGAAGAAAAAGAAGACAATGGTTTATTTTCACATATTACACAAAATAAATAATGTCACAAAAAAAAAAAAAGAAAACGTAATATTAATGTGGGGAGGATAATCCCTAATTAGGACTGAGCCTATTTTAGTAGTGACCACATCAGTAGATTTTTTTATTTTTATAACGGATTCTTGTTTATGGCAGGGAAAAATATTTTTTTAAATATTTCTTCTTTTATAACTTTCATTATTTTGATTAAACAGCCGAGTTCAAACAGTTGATATTCAGATTATTAAAAAATAAAGAACATAAAAAATAAGAGAAAAAAAAGCGAATGTTTACTCTAATATTATTAAGTTTTAATGAAGTGTCTATAATTTGCAATGCATTTTCGTTGCCTTTGAAAAAATACGAGGCCTACATAGGCGCAATGGCGAGTAAATAGACTCTGAATTGGAAGTTAAAAACAAACAGTAGGGGTGCCGGGAGGGGGCGTATGCCACTCTGCACCGCATTGATGGACCTAACGAAGGCATCTGACCTGGCCACCCGAAGTGCTCGCAGTCACTGCACCAGAGATTGCCATTCAAAAATTAAGCTGCTCAACCACTCACGCAGTTGCAGATATTTAAAAAAAATACCAAAAGTGGACACTACGCCATCGTCTTTAGTAGACGGAAGGATACCAACCAATGTGTGTGTGTGTGTGTGTGTGTGTGTGTGTGTGTATGTATGCGTGTATATATATATACCAACGTAGAAGGATACGTGGAGTCCGCAAAATATACACAAACGTACACACACACACACACTATATATATATATATATATATATATATATATATATATAGTTGAGGACTTTGGGAAGCGCCTGGTATAATGATTAAAGTCATGGGAAATGGACTCGTCGCTCCGAGTTCAAATCCTGGACTTGGTAATTGCATTTCACTTAGCGCCAATACCCTTGAGAAAGGTATGAATCCTACTCTCCCCCCAGCTATGGATAAATAGAAGGGCAGACTGGGCTCTTTAACCTTGGTTAGGCAACCAGTCTAGGAGAAGGAAAACTCTGAATCCAAACCGGTTGAACTCCGCTTAAGAAATTGACCTTGTGTCGCATCCTGCTCGTGCGAAGGGGCTGGTAAATATATATACATATATATATGCATGCATATATATACATATATATATACATGTATATAAAAGTAAAAAGTAAAGTCGTCAGGGCGGGCTAAAGTTGGTATCAGCCAGTCAGCGAGTGAGTCTATCCCCTTTTCAATAGTGCTAGACCAAGGAGATTGTCTTTGGCGTCTGAGGTGGAGCGCCACACCTACCATCGGCTCATTACTTTACCGCACAGATTCCTGTGCTACACATACGCTGAGTTGGCGAGGACACACACACACACAAACACATATATATATATATAGTCAGATCTTAGCCCTGAAGAGCATTAAGCGAAACTAATAGTAGATCTTAGCCCTGAAGAGCATTAAGCGAAACTAGTAGTAGGTTCGTCTGACTCATTAGATTTATCTTTATTATTTGCTCTACTTAGGTATTGAGCACTTTTTACTTATTAGCTTATTTTCCTAGCGGTTGTATGAATATATATATATATATATATCTTATATACATATATATATACATATAAATTGTTTTTTCTTTTGGCCAAATACTGTACCAATAGATTACTTTTTGTTGGTACGACTATCTTGGTCTTTTCTTTTTCCAAAAATTTTTTTCTCCCCGGTTGATGTTTGGTAGTATATTTTTACAATCAAACTATTTGCTGGTTTTTTTCTCATATATATATATATATATATATATATATATATATATATATATATATATATATGGTTTTTTTTTTTAGGTATGGTTACATAGTCGAACAGGTCACTTGCGTATTCGTGTATGTGTATTTCACAGAAGCGTCTGCTTTAACCAGATGTCCTACAATGTGTGTATGGTTGCATCCGTGACTATCTGTGTCTCTACATATCTGTGTCTTTGTCCAGGACATGGGGTTAGGGTAGGCCATTGAATCTCTGGGTCTCTCCACTCACACGTGAATGTGAATGATGAACCGGGGTAGGTGCATGTGGAAAATTATTCCTGGCAAATCGCCCATTGCTACCCGTGCTTGGGTGTGGGCCGTTACGGGTGGGGACGACTCAACGTTATTCTGAGTCATAAATTGACTACACGTAGAGAAATACCAATGACATCATGCTTACACTGTTTATTTTTGGTTGCTGGGTGATATCATCGGAAAAATGTGTGTAACGCCGAAAAATTGATAGGATTGCATATATATATATATATATATATATATATATATATATATATATATATATATATATATGCTTGATGGGTAATCAACATTTTTTTAAACTCAATTTTTTAAACATATTTTTAAAACTAATTTTTTTCTATTTAAGAATCAGATCTCTGCCCCGAAGAGCTACTATGCGAAATTGTTAGTAGGTATATCAGACTCATTATGTTTAACTTTATTATTTGCTCTACTTAGGCATTGAGCACTCTTTACTTTTTAGTTTTCGAGTATCCTGGCGGTTTATATATATATTTTTCATATATATATATATATATTTTTTCTTTTGGCCAAGTTCTATAGTATCAACCGATTATTTTCGCTTGTTACGACTATCTTGGTCTTTTGTTTTTTCAATTTTTTTTCTTTACCCAGGTGATGTTTGGTAGTATATTTTTTACAATCAATCTATTTGCCGGGTTTTTCTTACCACAAAGGGTTACCAACAACTTTGGTATATTATATATATATATATATATATATATATATATATATATATATATACTGATACAAACGGACACACAAACATGAGTAGCACATGGATATGTGCGGTAAAGTAAACAACAGATGGTAGCTGTGGCGCTCCACCTCAGACGCAAAAATTCTCGTTGGTTCAGCGCTATTGAAAATGGTATAGACTCCCTAGATGGTTGGTTGATACCGACTTTAGGCCACCCATCAATATATATATATATATATATATATATATATAGGAAGCGCGTGATGTAAGGGTTAAAATCATGGGTTCGTCGCCCCGAGTTCAAATCCTGGACGTGGTAATTGCATTTTACTTAGCGCTAATACCCTTGGGAAAGGTAGGAATCCTACTCTCCCTCCAGCTATGGGTATATAGCAGGGCAGACTGGGTTCTTTAACCATGGCTAGGTAACCGGTCTAGGAGAAGGAAAACTCTGAATTCAAACCTGTTGAACTCCCCTTAAGAAATTGACCTTGTGTCGTATCCTGCTCGTGCGGGGGAGTACAAGAGATAACCTACTCGAGTTTCACCCTAAGAATCTTCAGGGTTAAATCCACTGAATTAATCAAGATATTGATTAATTGCTGTCAATTACATGTGTGTGTCTTTTGCGATAAACGGATCATTATTCAGCGGTAAGTCACCTTTTCCATTATATATATATATATATATATATATATATATATATATATATATATATATATATATATATATATATATATATGAGGTTAAGTCAACAAACAAATTTGAAAATATGAAAGCGGGTTAGCTCAGTCGGTAGAGCGTTCGGCTAGAAACCACAAGGTTCCTAGTTCAATACCGGTCCTCGCCAACTCAGCGTATGAGTAGCACAGGGATCTGTGCGGTAAAGTAAGGAGCTGATGGTAGGTGTGGCGCTCCACCTCAGATGCTAAAAAACAATCTCCTTGGTCTAGCGCTATTGAAAAGAGGATAGACTCCCTCGCTGACTGGCTGATACCGACTTTAGGCCGCCCCGTCGACTTTACTTTTTTACTTATATATATATATATATATATATATATATATATATATTAATTCTCTTGTTCCTTAATATTCCGAACATTGTCAGATAGCAGCACCAAAAATGAGACCTTCCAAATCGTTGCCAGAATTGTTGCTGCCTCTCCTTCCTTCTGACGCTCTTTTCTGTGGTGGCCTCTTTCCTCTCTTTTTCACTCTTTTTCGTCCTTATTTCGACGAGGAAACGCCAGGTCGCCCGGTTTTCCGCACAAGCCTCCCATGTGTTGGTGTTGATGTGGCATGTCTTCATTTTCTCTTGCAGACATCTTAAAGCGCAGGCGTGGTCTCCCTACCGGTCGGGTGCCTTCTACTAATTCGCCATCCAGTAGGTCTTTGGGGCTGCGGCCTTTGTCCATCCTCCTAACGTGACCAAGCTAGCATAGGTGTCTCTTGCCGAGGATGGTGGGCATGCTGTTCATGTTTGCTCGATCCAGTATGATGCTAGGTGTGCATTTATGAGCGACACTGTATGTTCTCAAAGTTTGTGTTCACTTTAAGCTACAATAATAAGTAAGTATTTTATAATAACTAGCAAATATATGCACCCTCCGGGTACAAGGATTTAAGTTTTAATCTAATAAAATATTACATTAAATTAGAAAATCTAATGAAACTAAATAAGAATGCAGATAAAAAGATTTGAAAACAGAGTGGGGTATGATCGAAAAATAAAACAACCGAAACTTACTCTTCTATCACTCCCGTCTTTCATTGCTAGATTTCCTTAATTTAATTATTTAGTTAAAATAGGAAGTAAAGAATAAAATTACAGTTATTTCTTCTTGTTAATGGATTTCTTTTAAGATTTATTGAAGAGATTTTTGCTCATATTCATCAAGATAAAACCAAACAATTAGAAATCAATAATACTAAGCACATATTTATTAAAATCAATTTTTTTTATATCAATATGCAAATTAGCCTTCCCATTCTCACTGTAAACTGCTATTTTGTTGTATATATAAATACAATTGCATGTTATTAGTATGTAAACCCGCACAACAGGGTGGGGGTCCAGTGGCTTCGGCCCTTGATCTTTACGAGTTAATAGCGTCGATCCCAGGGGGCCATCCCCCCAGGCAACACCTGCCCCCTTGATTTAAAGGGGCAGGGCTGGGTTTATTGCCCAGCGCCTGAGGCGCCCCCCTTGAGGGGGAATGCCGACTGGATCGACGCAATTTTTCACCCGCCACCACATGAGTCTCGGCTTGTGGGTGGTCCCACATAAATAGGGCCTTGTGCCTGACCCGTACAAGTGGGGTACGTGGAAAATATCATGTAAATCTGGCCAACGCCGGGGATACAGTGGCTTCGGCCCTGGATCTTTACAAGTTAATAGCGCCTCCTTGACTTAAAGGGGCAGAGCTGGGTTTATTGCCCAGCGCCTGAGGCGCCCCCTTGAGGGGGAATGCCGAAGGGATCGACACAATTTTTGTTCTTTCCCACCCATGAGCGGCCTAAAGTCGGTATCAGCCAGTCAGCGAGGGAGTCTATCCCCTTTTCAATAGCGCTATACCAAGAAGATTGTTTTAGCATCTTAGCACCTACCGTTAGCTCCTTACTTTACCGCACATATATCTGTGCTACTCATACACTGAGTTGGCGAGGACCGGTATCGAACTAGGAACCTTGTGGTTTCTAGCCGAACGCTCTACCGACTGAGCTAACCCGGCCCCCTAGGTCATGCTAACTGAGCAGAATTACACAGATTACAATAATAATAGGACTATTTGAATAGAATGAGTTCTGAGGTGAATAGAAAGTGAACTTTGAGATATCCAATCATACAGGCACTGGGCAATAAAACCAGCCCTGCCCCATTAAATCCAGGGGCAGGTGTTGCGTGCGAGCAAACCGTTAATTTCATTAGTAGTCCAGTGACCAAAGCCACCGAACCCACAGGCTCCGAAATGCCCATGATATTAATACGTTTAAAATCGATAAACGTGTCTGATATAACACTAAGAAATAGAGGTTTATACAATATATAGTGTGAATAATTTGCACATTGGTATTAACAAAACCGAGTTTAATAAATGATTATTTGGTGCTATTGATCTCGAATGTATTAAAATCAATACTATGAAAGTTTTTACAAAGAAACCAAATAAGATATAAGTAAAATAAGAGTAATCGTTTTATATGCGTTCTTATTTAATTTCGTTAATCTTTCTAATCACTCACTCTCTCTCTCTCTATCTCTCTCCCTCTCTCTCCATATATATATATATATATATATATATATATATATATATGATATATTGAAAAAACAAATGATGTTTACAAATGCATGGGATCATCAGGAGAGAATGTGCAACCGTTTCGGGGCCTTCCTCTCAACGGTTTTAAAAAGCAACATCGGTCCCGTTGAGAGGAAGGCCCCGAAACGGTTGCACATTCTCTCCTGATGATCCTATGCATTTGGAAACATAATTTGTTTTTTCAATATATCAAATTCACACTGTCGGATTAAGTTCATTTTATTTCACACACACACACACACACACATATATATATATATATATAAAGGCCAATTAAAATATAATTTAGATAAGTTCAATCTTTTTATATGCGTTCTTATTTAATTTCGTTAATATTTCTAATTCAATTTACTTAATATCATTAAAACTTAAATTCTACGCCCAGCGGGCCCATATTTTTGCTAGTAACTCATAATAATCGTAGAAAAAAAAGTTGTTACACCTTTTGTCACCCTTGACAAGGGCCCATCATCTGCATAATGCAATGACGTGGCTTTCTAGTATGTATCATACATAGAATAAATCTTATTCATTAACGCCGTCTCTATGAAAATACGAGTTATATTTGCCTTAAAACATCCCATGTTATTAGCACGTTTAAAATCCTGCAATGTGTCTTATATATTACAATGAAATAAAGGCTTACATAATATATGGTGTGTATAATTTGCACATTGGTATTAACAAAACCGAGTTTAATAAATAATTACTTGGTGTTTTTTATCTCTAATATTACTCTTTTATTACCCAACGTATTAAAATCAATATTATGAAGGTTTTTACATAGAAACCAAATAAGATATAATTAAAATAAGTGCAATCTTTTTATATGCATTCTTATTTAATTTCATTAATCTTTCTACTGTATCTATCTATCTATCTATCTATCTATATATATATATATATATATATATAATATATATATATATATATATAAAGGGCAGTTGTGTGTATATGTATGTCCGAAGAAACCTCGAAAATAAAACAATTAACGACAAAGTAAATATATATATATACACATTAAATATCACCAGGACTTGGTTTTTGAGCAAAAATACTGAAGATTTGATTTATATTCGTGAAGATAATTAAAAAATAAAATTTAAATGATAACAGCATGAGTTTTTTTTTCATTTAATTATTTAGATAGTAGACATTAAGATTTCTTTTCAGACTGGCTGGATCAATGCAAGGTCTATTTTTTTTACATGGGGATTGAAATGGGGCATCCCACGAGGATTCAACTCACGATTCAGTAATAACGGATCTGCGGGACAATCTAAAAAAAAACCTTCTACCCAGTCGACGCTGGGTAGCCGCTGCTAGTCTGATATATTTCTTTACATTAAAACATAAGTACTTACGCCTGGAGGGCCTATATTTTTGTTAGTTACTAATCGTAAAAAGGATTGTTACACCTTTTGATTTTAACGGCATCTCAAGCCTTAGAGGGCTATTTTATATGGAAGCGCGTGATGTAAGGGTTAGAGTCATGGGAAATGGACTCGTCACCCCGAGTTCAAATCCTGGATGTGATAATTGCATTTCACTTAGCATAAATACCCTTGGGAAAGGTATGATTCCTACTCTCCCTCAAGCTATGGATAAATAGTAGGGCAAACTGGGCTCTTTAACCTTGGTTAGGCAACCGGTCTAGGAGAAGGAAAACTCTGAATTCAAACCTGTTGAACTCTGCTTAAGAAATTGACCTTGTGTCGCATCCTGCTTGTGCGGAGGGGTTCGTGAATATGTATGTATATGAGAGCCTAGTGGATACTGTAACTTCGGAAAATCTAAAATGCCTTAATCTGATCACTGGACGTAGTTTTATATATTTGGGACTCTAATTTAGGAACAAAATTATTATTAAAAATGTTACATCAAGCAGAATTGTCTCTTTCTCTCTTTTTTCGATTTCTCTCGGAGAGAAATCGTTTGTATACATCGCTGATGACACTTAATAAAGTTGAAACAGTCTGTACGATGTTCTACACAGAGAATAATTCTTTACCGAAATTAACTTGTCATTATTATCTTCTATAATTATCGAATTTTATGCGATATATGCATTGTAATTGCCTTCAAGCAAAAATATAAATAATAATATATACTTTATTCAACAATGCTTCTAAAATAAACATACATCCAAAAATCTTATTTCCTTCGCCGAAGAGCATAAGGCCCGGGTTTGTTATTATTAACTCAACGTCCCCTTACCTCATATGGTAGAGACGTATCAGTATCATTGACAGGTTACTTTCGCAAGGATTTTCCCGTGCTGTATCGTGGCCGAAGCAGTTTCTGACTATCCGGCTGAAGTCCCGGTTTCGATTTCTGTCGGAGGGAAATCTTTAGTATACATCGCTGATGAGACTTAATGAAGTTGAAACAGTCTGTACGATGTTCTACTCACAGAATAGTTCTTTACCGAAATTCACTTGTCATTATTATCTTCTATAATTATCGAATTAAATGCGATATACGCATTGTAATTGCCTTCAAACAAAAATATAAATGATAATATATAATATATATATATATATATGGATAAACTCCTGACCAAAACACGTGTCAGTAAAATAAAATAAAATAAATCCTATTTTATCCATTCAACACTTTCTTTCCTTTATTTTTTAATTCAACAAACCGTTGTATTCGCTTCCATTTTCAACTTACATGTATATATATAACTCCTACTCTCCCTTCAGCTATGGGTAAATAGTAGGGCAGACTGGTCTCTTTAACCTTGGTTAGGCAACCGTTCTAGGAGAAGAAAAACTCTGAATTCAAACCTGTTGAACTCCGCTTTAAAAATTAACCTTGTGTCACATCCTGCTCGTGCGGTCGGTAAATATATATAGGACTATTTTATGTCTCGATGCTAGGAAATTGTGTATGTTCGTTATTTTAAAAAATATTTTTCAAGTATTTTTTTTTTTATCTGTATAAATTAAACTTCGTATTTAAAACAAGAAATCCTACCCGTTTGGTAAATAACTACACTTTGGTTAGTATTTAACATAACTCATAATAATCGTAGAAAACAAAAAAGTTGTTACACCTTTTGTCACCCTTGACAGGGGCCCATCATCTGCATAATGCAATGACGTGGCTTTCTGGTATGTATCACTGTGAGAAAGTAAAAGGGGTCGACCGGGGGTTGAGAAAGGCGCGTTATACTCCATCTTGTTCACTTATAAGTACGCACGCATGCGCAGTGTGCACGTCATCGTCACAGACCCGCGCCTGCTAGTGCCTCGCACACTTGCAATAGATCGTCTACGCCGGTGCACGCAGTTGCATGCAGCGCACGTCAGTGCATCACTGCACGGCAAACAGATAAAGGAGAGAGGGGGAGGGAGGGGTAGCAGGTAGAAACAGAAGCGCTGCGGTTGGGCGTGGGAGGGGGTTGGTGTTCGTCTGGTTTTTGGTTGATGGGGTTCTGGTTATATTCTGAAGTGAGTCACTTCGCCATTATTAACTTTTTTTTTCTTCTCCTTTCCCTGTCGATTCCTGAAAACCGCCATGGTTTTAATCTGAAAAAGAAAGGTGGGAGAAAAAGCGGGAACTTGGTTTTCGATAACCCTTCCCCCCTCTAAGCAAGGAAAACGAGGTTGTAGCGCCCTCGGGGTGTTAATTAAAAACCTGCCTCATTAACGCTGATTTATAGAACGCCACTGGCGTTATCAGTGGATTCAGCGATTCGGGTTCAAATCGTGAAAGAAGCAGTATGCGTTTCATTTAGCACTATTAATCTTGTGAAAGGTATGAAAATAAATCTCTTCCCTCACCCTGAGATTAAGGACGGAATCTTGGTCGCTGAGCGGTCAATGTTATGCAATACTCCACATACTCTTACTTAGGCTAGCCTCATCAACTCTGATTTATAGAACGCCACTGGCATAACGGTTAACAGTAGATTCACCGATCCGGGTTCAAATCGTGGAAGAAGCAGTATGCGTTTCATTTAGCACTATTAATCTTACGAAAGGTATGAAACTCTCTTCTCCCAACCTTAGATTAAGGATGGAATCCTGGTCGCTGAGCGGTCAATGTTATGCAATACTCCACTTATACCCTTACTTTGGCTAGCCTCATTAACGCTGATTTATAGAACGTCATTGGCATAACCGTTATCAGTGGAATCAGCGACCCGGGTTCAAATTGTGGAAAAAGCTGTATACATTTAATTTTCCTCTTTTGCTCTTATGAAAGGTATGAACCAATCTCTTCTCCCAATCTGAGCTTAAGGACGGAATCCTGGAGGATGAGCATTCAATGGCATGCAACATTATACTTAGACCGTTACTTCGGATAGACGGGTGGTCGGAGTGGCCCCCTCCAATCAATCGACTGCTCATGTCAAGCCCTAGCACCTATATGATTGCTGTTATGGCAAGCCCCAACCCTCTTTATCCTATAGGTGCTAGAAGGCAATGGCTGAGGATCTTCATGTCCTTTTGGAAAGGAGGTCTTACCCTTGCACAGGTTAGATTTGATTTGGTTTGTTTTTGTTTTACAGCATATCAACCTAGGTGTGTCATTTAATGCCGATAAAGTTTTTGAAATAAATTCATTATTAATGGATACTCATTTTTTTTTATTAACACATTTCTATTTAACCTATAGATGGGACCCTAACAGGTACTACCACTCCGGGTCAGAGTGGACCTGAGAGCAATGGTGAAGAAGGGGTGCTCCCCATTCCCCAAACCTCCAGAACTGGAACCTTACTATCAGTTAGAGTTTAACGTCATTCCCAGGACGTAGACCCTCAGCCACTGCCTTCTAGCACCCATATGATAAAAAGGGGTTGGGGCTTGCCATAAGGGCAATAGGGTTGGGAAAATCATATAGGTGCAATGGCTTGACGTGACCAGCCGATTAATCGGAGGTGGCCTCTCCGAGTGCCAGTCTAGCCCCAAGTGGCCCCATTTGTATGATTCTTACCTCTCTGTAGAGGTGCAGTCGGTGCATTTTAACGCCCCAGATGGTAGGGCGGTCAGTTATTTTTTATCAAATCGTTAAAATATACACATGAACATTTCATGTTCAAAATGATCTACCTAGAACTCAATAGGTTACCCTATGGATCACGTTTTTTCTAGTATATATATATATATATATATATATATATATATATATATATATATATATATATATATATATATTCTCGTAGATTCAGTTATTTCTATCAAATCGTTAAAATATACGCATGAACATTTCATTTCTTGCAAGTTCTCATTACTTTCAAAAGCGATACCATAGATATAAATATTTCTTCCTTGGAGTTTGTTCTCTTAGATTTATGATCAAAACATTTTCCTTTATTATTTCACGAACGTTGAACATTAGAAATATATTGGAAATACATAAGAAAGGGTTTTTACTATAGAAATATATTGGAAATGGGTTTTACTATAGAAATATATTGGAAATACATAAGAAAGGGTTTTTACTATAGAAAGATATTGGAAATGGGTTTTACTATAGAAATATATTGGAAATACATAAGAAAGGGTTTTTATTATAGAAATATATTGGAAATGGGTTTTACTATAGAAATATATTGGAAATACATAAGAAAGGGTTTTTACTATAGAAATATATTGGAAAGGGTTTTTACAATAGAAATATATTGGAAATACATAAGAAAGGGTTTTTACTATAGAAATATATTGGAAATGGGTTTTACTATAGAAATATATTGGAAATACATAAGAAAGGGTTTTTACTATAGAAAGATATTGGAAATGGGTTTTACTATAGAAATATATTGGAAATACATAAGAAAGGGCTTTTACTATAGAAATATATTGGAAAGGGTTTTTACTATATAAATATATTGGAAATATATTAGAAAGGGGTTTTACTATAGAAATATATTGGAAATACGTTAGAAAGGGGTTTTACTATAGAAATATATTGGAAATGTTTTTATGATAGGAATACATTGGAAAGTGTTTTACTATAGTATATATATATATATATATATATATATATATATATATATATATTCTCATAGATTCAGTTATTTCTATCAAATCGTTAAAATATACGCAATGAACATTTCATTTCTTGCAAGTTCTCATCACTTTCAAAAGCGATAGGACAGATATAAATATTTCTTCCTTGGAGTTTGTTCTCTTAGATTTATGATCAAAACATTTTCCTTTATTATTTCACGAACGTTGAACATTAGTCGCGGTTTTAGACTTTCGTATGATTGTAGACAATTTTAATTTTTGATTTACCGGGACAAGTGTAATAAAATGTTAACGTTAAACAGAGATTTACAAAGATGATGAAGAGATGTAGCTTTTCAAAAAGATTTTCCTTTGAGAAAATTGTGTCGTATTTAAAACGGGGAATATGTTAACTAATTGGCAAAGAGGGTCATTCAATAAATAAAGTGAATTTTACTTAAGTTTTAAGCACTGTTTACCATATGAATACATTAGAAAGGGTTTTTAATATAGAAATTACTTGGAAATATATTGGAAAGGATTTTTACTATAGAAATATATTGGAAATATATTGGAAAGGATTTTTACTATAGAAATATATTGGAAAGGGTGTTTAGTATAGACATATATTGGAAATATATTGGAAAGGATTTTTACTATAGAAATATATTGGAAATATATTGGAAAGGATTTTTACTATAGAAATATATTGGAAAGGGTTTTTAGTATAGACATATATTGGAAATATATTGGAAAGGATTTTTACTATGGAAATATATTAGAAATATATTGGAAAGGGTTCTTACTATAGAAATATCTTGGAAATATATTGGAAAGGATTTTTACTATAGAAATATCTTGGAAATATATTGGAAAGGATTTTTACTATAGAAATATCTTGGAAATATATTGGAAAGGGTTTTTACTATAGAAATATATTAGAAAGGGTTTTTAATATAGAAATATAATGGAATGGGCTTTTACTATAGAAATATATTGGAAATATATTGGAAATGGGTTTTACTATATAACTATATTGAAAATACATTAGAAAGGGCTTTTACTATAGAAATATAATGGAATGAGCTTTTACTATAGAAATATATTGGAAATATATCGGAAATGGGTTTTACTATAGAAATATATTGGAAATAAATTGGAAAGGGTTTTTACTATAGAAATATATTGGAAATATATTGGAAAGGGTTTTCACTATATGGATATATTGGAAAGTGTTTTTACTATAGAAATATAATGGAAAGGGCTTTTACTATAGAAATGTATTGGAAATAAATTGGAACGGGTATTTACTATAGAAATATATTGGAAATAGGTTTTACTATAGAAATATATTGCAAATATATTCGAAAGGGCTTTTACTATAGAAATATATTGGAAATGCGTTTTACTATAGAAATATATTGGAAATGGGTTTTTACTATAGAAATATATTGGAAATATATTGGAAATGGGTTTTTACTATAGAAATATATTGGAAATATATTGGAAATGGGTTTTACTATAGAAATATATTGGAAATATATTGGAAATGGGTTTTACTATAGATATATATTGGAAATACATTAGAAAGGGGTTTTACTATGGAAATATATTGAAAAGGGTTTTTATGATAGGAATCCATTGGAAAGGGTTTTACGATTGAAAGGAATTGGAAAGGGTTTTATCATAGCAATACATTATAATGTGCCTTTATATCTTTATTAGATATTTAAATATTAAATATTTAAACATGTAGTATTTAATATTTAATACTTAAATAGCTAAATTATTATTAGATATTTTATTAAGTTTTGTACATTATATTAACAACTGGTATGGCGAGGTTAATTCAATAAATAAGGTGAATTTTCCGGAATTTGTAAGCGCTGTTTACAATATGAATGCATTAGAAAAGGGTTTTACTATAAGAATGCATTGGAAAAGGGTGTTACTATAAGAATGCATTGGGACAGGGTTTTACTATAGGAATGAATTGGAAAGGGTTTTACTATAAGAATGCATTGGAAAAGGGTTTTACTATAGGAATGAATTGGTAAAGGGTTTTTACTATAAGAATCCATTGGAAAGGGTTTTTACTATAGGAATGCATTGGAAAAGGGATTTACTATAGGAATGAACTGGAAAAGGGTTTTACTATAGGAATGCATTGGAAAAGGGTTTTTACTATAGGAATGAATTGGTAAAGGGTTTTTACTATAAGAATCCATTGGAAAGGGTTTTTCTATAGGAATGCATTGGAAAAGGGATTTACTATAGGAATGAACTGGAAAAGGGTTTTACTAGAGGAATGCATTGGAAAAGGGTTTTACTATATAAATACATTGCAAAAGGGTTTTACTATAGGAATGAACTGGAAAAGAGTTTTACTAGAAGAATGCATTGGAAACGGGTTTTACTATATAAATACATTGCAAAAGGGTTTTACTATAGGAATGAACTGGAAAAGAGTTTTACTAGAGGAATGCATTGGAAAAGGGTTTTACTATATAAATACATTGCAAAAGGGTTTTACTTTAGGATTGAATTGGGAAAGAGTTTTACTAGAGGAATGCATTGGAAAAGGGTTTTACTATATAAATACATTGCAAAAGGGTTTTACTATAGGAATGAACTGGAAAAGAGTTTTACTAGAGGAATGCATTGGAAAAGGTTTTTACTATATAAATACATTGCAAAAGGGTTTTACTTTAGGATTGAATTGGGAAAGGATTTTACTATAGAAACAAAACATCATGACATATGGCAAATATATCAGCCAATTTTCGCCGGATATTACAAAAATAATCCAGCAATACGAAAAAACAAAGTACAAAACTTGCAGACAAAAATGGCTGCATTAGTTAACAATGTATATATATATATAACCCTGATCGCACTGCTTTGAACTTACGAGAATACCTCGGAGTCAGAATTATCCTGATGAGCCGTTAGGTGAAACGAAAGTAGGTAGTTTCTGAGTCCTAATGTCTTTATAATTTGGTTCTACCGTGCGTGTGCTTATTCACTAAATATACATATTATACGTATATTCAGCAATAGTATATATATACAGACACGCAATATATATATATATATATATATATATATATATAATATATATATATATATATATATGAAGCCTCATAACATCATAGAACTGAAAAGCCAATCAGGACACAAGGAATAGAATCACCCGAATACATGAATGGACTATTCTTGGGTTCTATAAGTACTAGGTGTCTTGAGCACTATTTCAGTTGTGCTTAGCCAGTTGCTGTTGTCCAACTGTAGCAACTGGCTAAGCACCACTGAACTAGTGCTCATGACACCTAGTACTTACAGAACCCAAGAATAGTCCATTCATGTATTCGGGTGATTCCAATCCTTGTGTCCTGATTGACTTCTTCAGTTCTATGAGGTTATGAGGCTTCATAAATACTCTGGCATTCTGCAGTAGGATTGCAACAAGGTTAGATAGGTATCGAGTTACAGCTCCTTGTTGCCTTGTCTTACCAATTCGAAGGTAATTGGAAGTTAATATATATATATATATATATATATATATATATATATATATATTATTGAATTAATATCTCGTTACAATTAGGTGATAGGTGTGTGTGTCACAAAATCACACACAGCCTATCAAATATCAGAAATACATATTCTGCAAAAATTCAATGCCTGAAGAAGATAACAGATCTGAAACACGTGTTGCATATGTAAGTTGATCATTAAAAAAATAGCATAATCCTTTTTGCAAACCTTTTTTATAGAACATTTAATTTTCTCCCCTTGGACCCATAAAAACACTTTATATATATATATATATATATATATATATATATATATATATATATATATATATGAGTATATATATATATATGAAAAGGTGGAATGAAAACATCACACAATGTAAAACAATTTATAATATTTAGTTTTCTCTTTAACAGCATTGTGTGATGTTTTCATTCCACCTTTTCATACTCATACTGTTGGATTCATTTCCTTTCTTTTAACTTATATATATATATATATATATATATATATATATATATATATATATATATATATATATAGACCAATATCATCAATATATTCTATATGCAGATATATATACAGTGAAAGGCTCACTCATGGTTCATCCCAAGATTGTATACATACATACATACATATATATATATATATATATATATATATATATATACATATATATAATATATATATATATATATATATATATATATATATAAACCAATATCATCTATATATTCTATATGCAGATATATATACAGTGAAATGCTACTCATGATTCATCTCAAGATTATATATATATATATATATATATATATATATATATATATATATATATATATATATATATATATATTGATCTTGGGATGAATCATGAGTGACCCTTTCACTTTGTGAAGCCTTTTGTCTGTCCAATTCTTGCGGTTAGTTCTTGGATAAAATTACTGGGTTGTTCTTCTCTGACGAATCCAAAACGTTAGATGATCACTCTTAAACGTGGACGGCATGGCACGCCCTGGCACGGCAGAGGAAAATTGCACTGGAATCTTGAAAGCTGAGCAAAGAATTGGCCATTACTTTGGATATAACTACCAACTAACCGGCAATAACAAATGAATCAGCAAAAGACAGATTTCCTATCGAAAATAATACACCGCTTCCTTAAAAATATAATATATTCAATAAATTTCTGCATGTAAAAAGATATGTTGTTGTTAAACAGACTAACCGGACAGTTTTTAAATATTTCGGTAACGATCGCTGACTATTTGGAAGTATTTTGTCCGTTACAACTGAAGTCTTTTGATGAGGGGTTAGTCTGTATAACAACAAAATATCTTTTTACATGCGGAAATTCATTGAATATATCATATTTTTATGGAAGTATTTTGTCCGTTACAAGTGAAGTCCTTTGATGAGGGGTTAGTCTGTATAACAACAAAATATCTTTTTACATGTGGAAATTTATTGAATATATCATATTTTTAAGGAAGTATTTTGTCCGTTACAACTGAAGTCCTTTGATGAGGGGTTAGTCTGTATAACAACAACATATCTTTTTACATGCGGAAATTCATTGAATATATCATATTTTTGAGGAAGTATTTTGTCCGTTACAACTGAAGTCCTTTGATGTGGGGTTAGTCTGTATAACAATAAAAATCTTTTTACATGTGGAAATTTATTGAATATATTATATTTTTTTTAAGCAAGTATTTTTGTCCGTTACAACTGAAGTCATTTGATGAGGGGTTAGTCTATAAAAACACAAAATATCTTTTTACATGCGGAAATTTACGAATATATCATATTTTTTAAGGAAGTATTTTGTCCGTTACAACTGAAGTCCTTTGATGAGGGGTTAGTCTGTATACACAAAAGTATCTTTTTACATGTGGAAATTTATTGAATATATTATATTTTTAAGGAAGTATTTTGTCCGTTACAACTGAAGTCCTTTGATGAGCGGTTAGTCTGTATAACAACAACATATCTTTTTACATGTGGAAATTTATTGAATATATTATATTTTTAAGGAAGTGTTTTGTCCGTTACAACTGAAGTCCTTTGATGAGGGGGTTACTCTGTATAACAACAAAATATCTTTTTACATGCGGAAATTTATTGAATATATCATATTTTTATGGAAGTGTTTTGTCCGTTACAACTGAAGTCCGTTGATAAGGGGTTAGTCTGTATAACAACAAAATATCTTTTTACATGCGCAAATTTATTGAATATATTATATTTTTAAGGAAGTATTTTGTCCGT
>CM042182.1:36268190-36290690 GCA_023376005.1 Doryteuthis pealeii | reverse complement strand
GAGTAGGAATATAGTTTCGGTTACAGACAGACAAACACACAATCTCCATTATAATAAGACTAGAAAATATATGCACCCTCCGGGTGCAAGTATTTCAGTTTAAACGTATAAAATATTAGATTAAATCAGAAAGGCTAATGAAACTATTTAAGAATTCAGATAAAAGATTTGAAACGGAGGGGTATAATCGGAAAATAGAACAACTGAAACTTACTCTTCATCACTTTCGTTTTCAATGCTAAATTTTCCTAATTTAACTATTTAGTTAAAATAGGAAGTAAGAATAAAATTACAGTTATTTCTTCTTGTTAATGAATTTCTTTTAGGGTTTATTGAAGAGATTTTTACTCATATTCATTAGATAAAACCAAACAATAGAAATCAATAATACCAAGCACATTTTTATTAAAATCAGTTTTTTTAATATCAATATGCAAATTAGCTTTACGTTTACACTGAAAACTGGTATTTGTTGTATATATAAATACAATTGCATGTTATTAGTATTTAGGTAGGCCAACAGTATTAATAATGTCAAACAGTTTATTATTAATTGAGGTTTAAATAGAATAGAATCATGGAGAATGTGCGTAAATAACAAAGGGAATTGTGACTTGAGTAGTAATATAGTTTCGTTTACAGACAGAAAAACACACAATCTCCATTATATAAGATATATATATATATTCGACGGTATGTAGTATATTGAGAAATTTGAAAAAACACAGGTTTAAATAAATGAGTGGTAAGCGACAAACCGTTTTACACTTACGCACACACACACAAACACACACATTCACATACACATCGACTAGTGAAAGCGATTATATATTTACTTTTCATACACGCACTCTCTCTCTCTATCTCTCTCTCTCTATCACACACACACACACACACAATCACACACACACGCACACGCACACACACGACTTAAGAGAATGTTTTGTGTCAGCTTCAGAACCGTTTGTCTCTGCGTTCATAATTTCAAACCTTGTGATTCAAAGGCGGGTGCTCTACCGACTGAGCTAAACCGGACCCGTTGCGTGTGTATGCGTATATATATATATATATATATATATATTATATATATATATTTACCAACCCCTCCACACGAGCAGGATGTGACACAAGGTCAATTTCTTAAGCGGAGTTCAACAGGTTTGAATTCAGAGTTACCTTTCCTAGACTGGTTACCTAAGCAAGGTTAAAGAGCCCAGTCTGCCCTGCTATGTACCCAGACCTGGAGGGAGAGTAGGATTCATACCTTTCCCAACGGTATTAGCGTTAAGTGAAATGCAATTACACGCGTCCAGGATTTGAACTCGGGGTGACGAGTCCATTTCCCATGTCATTAACCACTACACCACGCGCTTCCTTATTTAGGCTCCCATATAGATCTTTTGAGATAGTGCTTAAATGAAGTATTTGCCTGTTTAAAATGACTATGAAAATTCATTTTTCTCAAACTGACATCAACATAAATTGACCCAACAATGCACGTGTATGCGTATATATATATATATATAATATATATATATATATATATATTATATATTAATATACCAACCCCTCCACACGAGAGTAGGATTCATACCTTTCTCAAGGGTTTATACGCTAAGTGAATGCAATTACCACGTCCAGGATTTGAACTCGGGGCGACGAGTCATTTCCATGACTTTAACCATTACACCTTCCATATAAAATAGCCCTATACGGCTTGAGATGCCGTTAAAATCAAAAGGTGTAACAATTGTGTATGCTCTAAACTATGTCTAGTGATCAGATTAAGGAATTTTAGATTTTCCGAAGTTACAGTATCCACTAGGCTCTCATAAAGTAAAAAGTCGACGGGGCGGCCTAAAGTCGGTATCAGCCAGTCAGCGAGGGAGTCTATCCCCTTTTCAATAGCGCTAGACAAGGAGATTGTTTTTAGCATCTGAGGTGGAGCGCCACACCTACCATCAGCTCCTTACTTTACCGCACAGATCCCTGTGCTACTCATACGCTGAGTTGGCGGGGACCGGTATCGAACTAGGAACCTTGTGGTTTCTAGCCGAACGCTCTACCGACATACATATTCACGACCCCCACCCCCGCACAAGTAGGATGTGACACAAGGTCAATTTCTTAAGGTTAAAGGGCCAGTCCGCCCTGCTATGTACCCAGAGCTGGGGGGGGAAGTAGGATCCATACCTTTACCAAGGGTATTAGTGTTAAGTGAAATGCAATTACCACGCCAGGATTTGAACTCGGGGCGACGAGTCCATTTCCCATGACTTAACCATTACACCACGTGCTTCCATGTGTATGTGTAATAACATTAGAATTTGCCCTAAAGGTTTCTCTCTGGTGTTTTTCTTTCTATTTTTTTTTTTTTTTTGTTTGGACATTCTTAGCTGAATTCTTTCAAATCATGCATATTAATGAGATTCAGAGAAATGTGAAAGGAAAAGAAAATTACGGACTTCGTGGAATGTAAATTTGAATTATTCGAAAATATACGAAGAAAAAAAAAAAGAAAATGAAAAGAAAAGAGAAGAAATCTGTCATTTGATGTTTGGAAATAAAGAAACATTCGCTGTTTGCGTTTTTCAGATTGATTTAAAAGAAATCTTTTTTTTTTTGTTGGTTTATTTGAGTACGACAGCAAAATGTCATTTGTAGTATATGAGTCTCAATAGCAGGTATGATCGAGTCCATCTTGCAGAGAGAGAGAGAGAGAGAGAGAAGAGAGAGAGAGAGAGAGAGAGAGAGAGAGAGAGAGACTAATTCCAATAATGATCTGGCTTGTTGAATTATAACACACACACACACACAGTGTCTGTGGAGACTATATATTGCTCCCCATCCCCCGTGGGTTTGAGCAGTTTGAAAGGGATTTCGCTGAACGACCGCCAACTAAAGTGTAAACGCAACGCTCTCCTATATAAGGGATAGAGCAGTCTATGGTGTCCTTTACGTACATACAGATGTGTGTATTAAAACAGTTAAAATCCCTTCGTATACTGTGGGTGACTATAGTCTAGCAGTTAAGCTGTCCGACTGATGCTAAACCGATCAGATTTCAATCCCGGCTGTAAGTAGCTTAGAAATGTCTATCCACTCTTCAAAACACGTGTCTGTGGATGACTTATATATATATACATATATGTATATATAATTTAATATACCAGCTTGTGGTAAATCCTCGCGGTGAGAAAAAACCCGGCAAATTGTTTGATTGTAAAAAAGTTAACGTCCAGATGAGATCATAGATATTGGTAGCATGTATGATCAAGTCCTTCTTGTAGAGAGAGAGAAGAGAGAGAGAGAGAAGAGAGAAGAGAGAGAGAGAGAGACCATTTCAATAATGCTCTGGTTTTATGTACGCTGAATAAATATATATATATAATATATATATATATATATATGAGAATGAACACGATCTCATACTGTCGGATTCATTTCCTCTCTTTAACTTATATATATATATATATATATATATATATATATATATATATATATATATATATATATAAAGGAATTCGCATGGCATATAAATATTATACCTTGCAATATATATAAATCAGACGTCTGTGGTGAGCCTCTGGCGTTAATCCAAAGATAGGTCTTCCTTGCAAAAAGTTCATCCAGTAATCGATTTGAGGACACTTGCAGACGATCTTAAATGCTTCCTGTCATCATATCTTACTATACCAGGGTTAAAGAGCCCTGTCTGGCCAATTTTCTATCGGAAATGACGGTTCTTGTGGAAAGTTCCTAAATATGTGATGATTTCGCTAATATTTTATATCTAAATAAGCTTTTCAGACCCCGTGTTTCCTAAGTCCAGGATTTGAACTGCAACAAGCCTCGTCCAGTATTACGCCGTACTTTTTCCTTATCCAGCGGACACCCTCATAAATAGTATTAGAGTCGTAAATTGGCGTGTGTATTTTGTGTGTGCGAAAGATTGTTACTTTCTTGTAGACCAAATTCCATACTAATATTAAAGTGCACAATCTGCTTACTATTACCACGTCCATTATTTATGATAAGTGTGGTTGTTTGGATTTTACGGTATATCAACCCTTGTTGGGTTATTTCATGTCGTAAATGTTTTGTTTTATTTACTCATTCAATTCTTTTTAACACATGATACTAACCTCATCCAGGATTTGAACTGCAACTGTATTTGAAATCTGATCAGCCTGTTCCTTTCTTACGACCGATAATTCTTACGCACGAATACCTTCATGAATAGCAGTAATAGTCTGATACGTACAACAGGTTTTCTGTATTATCTGCATTATTCGGACTACTGTCCCATCTTTATTGTTATTTGTACAACGTTTCGGCCGATATGCCCTCCGGCCTTCTTCAGGTATTTTCTTGTCGGACTCGGAAAAACCTTCTCGGAATCGGAACTTCTTTCGGACACGGAAAACGTCTTTTCGGATTCGGGAACCTTCTTTTCGAACTCTGGAACTTTCTTGTCGTAATCGGGAGCCATCACGGAACTTTGAACTTACCCTTTATTCAGTCCACGGGCGTATCCTGTTCTCATTCCGCTAACCATAGCTGGGGTAGGAGTTGTGTTTAATTATTTTTTCTATGTTACTGTCTCTACTCAGGATTGAACCCGGAATCCAGAGATAACTGTCACTTAAACATGTCTTTAACCTAAGTATCCTTATCCACTAGGCCATAATTAAAAAGGCTAAAAAACACAATATGAGTCTTAGGTAAAAAATCATACATAAAGTGGAATAGGCAGATATTCTAGCAAAACAAGTCATTAGAGTTCCCGAGTCGGAGAAGGTTCCCGATTCCGACAAAAAATACCTGTAGAAGGCCAAAGGGCATATCGGCCGAAACGTACAAATAACAATAAAGAATGGGTACAATAGTCCGAATACGCAGATAATACTAATCATCAAGCCTCATCTCAAACATTCAGAGAAATAGGTTTTCTGTATTCAAATATATACGATAATTTAGAGAGCGTAGATTGGCACGTGTCTGTTGTTGTGTGAGATAGAATAGAAAATAAACTTGGGGGATATTACCGTTTTTTCTGTCGTTTTTCACGCACGTTCGCTTCCTGCAAGACAGTAACAATACCGCCCAACGCGCGCACAGCCGGGTTGTTTCATCCATCGAAACTGGAGGCGCATTTTAATTGAAAGCCAAATTGTCCAATTAGGTCTTTACCCAAGTGGAACCTTTGCGAACAGGAGACGTGCCTGCCTGTTCGCTGACAGCGATCCAAATTCAAAGGAAACGGTACTAATTTTTATTCTTTCTGCACGCCGTTCCCGAAGAAATCGTCGCGCTTTGCACTGCGTAAAACTTCCTATTTATCTCAACGGAAATGTGAGTCCTTTTGATTCACAATGCTGATGATTGCGGGATGCTGGACAACAGCACAGCTGCTTGGGTTTCCTACGTCTATTTAGAATTGTTATCTGTATCAGTCTAATTCTTACCTAATCTATGTATGTCATGCATTTATCTATCTAGGGTTGTGGTATTGTTAAGGTCACAAATATATATATATTATATATAGTATATATTATACTATAATATATATATATATGAAAATAAATGGAAATTAATCCGACAGTATGAATATGAATATAATGAAAAAACAAAAGATGTTTACAACTGAAATAGGCTCAACAGGAGAGAAGTGTGCAAAACCGTTTCGGGGCCAAATTTCTCGACGGTTTTGAAAAAGCAACACCGGCAATTTCAGTTGTAAACATCTTTTGTTTTTTCATTATATCATATTCATATATAATATATATATATCTATATATATTATATATATATATAATATATATATATATAGTATGAACAAAAAGTAATAAGACAATCAGGAATATTTCTTGTATGTTGTTATATTCTAACTAGTTTGACCTTAGGTCATCGTCAGGAGAAAATTCTTATTTGAAGAAATTGTTTATAGATTTTTGAAAGGGAGCATTATAGAAGAACTATAAAAATTGAAGTGTTTTTGAGGGTTTGGACATGCTATTAAAATCCGGCTAGACGAGTGTGTTAGTAAGTAGCATGTTCATTGTTCCGTGAAGAACCTCTATGAGGTGGGTTATTTTTTTAATGCTCTTATATATGTGAGGGAAGGTTCATGGGGAGCTGTTGTATAGTGACTATATTCTATACATATAAATTGTATGAGTGTGTTTATATATATCGTGTGTGAATGTGAGTGTGTGTTATGTATCTCGGTACTAGTGCGCGTGACTTCTAGATTTTTAATTGGGTCAAAAGTGGCTTGTTTGATGCGTGGATGGTCAGTGTTTGTTTATTTAGGTGACATCGGCCACCCTCGTAGTGTAGACATTTTTATATGCTCTTGTTAAAATGACGGAGTCTGTTTTCTGATTAAAGCCAAACGGATGAAAGCTTTTTATCTTTTTATCCATCTGTACTCAGGGTTTTTGATTTCAGATTTGGTGTCGGTAATTCCTTTATATATATATATAATATATATATATATAATATATATTATATATATATATATATATATATATATATGTGGTGTGTGTGTGTGGGTGTGTGTTGTGTGTGTATGTGTGTGTAGAAAGTTAGTAGAAAAAACAACGAGATGTTTAGAAAAGTTTGCTGACAGAAATCTGTTTCGACCACATGAAGAGGTCTTTATCAAAGCAAGATTGTAAACGGAAAGACGAAATAAATATATCATTAATCACGAGACATAGACGCTCTCATCAGTACCGGAATTTTCAAAAATAACTGTCCACAAGAAAAAACAAATTGGAATTATTTTAAATCATATCACCGAGGCTCAAATTTCGAATATAATAAGGATCCCGACACTAACGAATTTGTCATCATTACAGATTCCTGAAATTTTCCATTTCATCTATTATACTGTTGGTCTTATTATTTTTTTAACTTTCTTTTGTAGCCGGACATTTTCCTTGGACTTTTTTGATATTTATATACAACTTTTACTGCAAACTCTTTTGAGTTTTTTTAATGGTAAAAATGCTTATAATTTTTTTAAGAATAAAATCTATTTTATTTTTAACATGTAATAAAGACGTATTTTAAGATTTATTTTATTTTTAACATGAAATAAAAGACGTATTTAAAATTTTTTTTGAAAATTCCGGTACTGATCGAGAGCGATTCTGTGCCTTGTGATTAATGATATATTTATTTCGTCTTTCCGTTTACAATGTTGTTTGATAAAGACCGCATACGGTCGAAACAGATTTCTCGTCAACAAAACTTTAAACATCTTGTTGTTTTTCTACAATTTCTACACATATGTCGGATTCATATCCATTTTCCTTTCATATATATATATATATAATATATATATTAATAATATAATATATATATATATATGGTGTGTGTGTGTGTGTGTGTGTGTGTAAATTGAAAATGGAAGTGAATCGACGGTATGTTGAAAAGAGAAATAAAGGAAGAAAGAATTGAATGGATAGAATAGGATTATTTTAATTAATTTAACTTACACGTGTTTCGGTCAGGAGTTTATCCATGTGTACATTATTCTATCTATTATTATCTTTAAATAACAAAATGAAATAAAATAATAATAATAGAAAAATATAGAAATGTTCAGCACACAAAGAAACTTCGACCTTCCTCAGAGTAAATCCTTATTTTTTAAATGAAATTCGTTGGAACGTGGAGAATTTTTGAAATGTTCGAAAAATAACTTTTTTTGAAATCACATGAAGAAAGTGTTCAAACGCGATGGAGAAAAACAGTTATAATGACGTCAGCGCAATGCGACGGATTTTTGAAACGGAGAGAAGATGGCTGGAACAAACCAGGTGGAATTTTTAATTTTCAAAGCATATATATATATATAATATATATAATATATATATATATATATATTATAGTATATATGGTAATTGAAATGTACCTCCTTATTTTAAACTTGTTATAATTTTGTCAATACTTGTGNTGGGGGATCCCAGACCTGTAGAAAGAAGCAAAGCCGGCCAGAAGACTAGACGACCAGAATAAGACGTAAGAAAGTATATAACATATAGATATGTAGTGCCGGTAAGAGGTATGCAACATATACCTATTTGGTACCGTCTAGGAAAAGGCACTACGTAACAAGATATTTTGTTGTTATACAGACTAACCCCTCATCAAAGGACTTCAGTTGTAACGGACAAAATACTTCCAAATAGTCAGCGATCGTTACCGAAATATTTAAAAACTTTCCGGTTAGTCTGTTTAACAACAACATATCTTTTTACATGCGGAAATTTATTGAATATATTATATTTTTAAGGAAGCGGTGTATTATTTTCGATAGGAAATCTGTCTTTTGCTGATTCATTTGTTATTGCCGGTTAGTTGGTAGTTATATCGAAAGTAATGGCCAATTCTTTGCTCAGCTTTCAAGATTCCAGTGCAATTTTCCTCTGCCGTGCCAGGCCGTGCCATGCCGTCCACGTTTAAGAGTGATCATCTAACGTTTTGGATTCGTCAGAGAAGAACAACCCGGTAATTTTATCCAAGAACTAACCGCAAGAATTGGACAGACAAAAGGCTTCACAAAGTGAAAGGGTCACTCATGATTCATCCCAAGATCAATATATATATATATATATATATATATATATATATATAATCTTGAGATGAATCATGAGTAGCCTTTCACTGTATATATATCTGCATATAGAATATATAGATGATATTGGTCTATATATATATATATATATATATATATATATATATATATATATATATATAATATAAGTTAAAAGAAAGGAAATGAATCCAACAGTATGAGTATGAAAAGGTGGAATGAAAACATCACACAATGCTGTTAAAGAGAAAACTAAATATTATAAATTGTTTTGCATTGTGTGATGTTTTCATTCCACCTTTTCATATATATATATACACTCATATATATATATATATATATATATATATATATATATATATATATATATATATAAAGTGTTTTTATGGGTCCAACGGGAGAAAATTAAATGTTCTATAAAAAAGGTTTGCAAAAAGGATTATGCTTTTTTTTAATGATCATCTTACATATGCAACACGTGTTTCAGATCTGTTATCTTCTTCAGGCATTGAATTTTTGCAGAATATGTATTTCTGATATTTGATAGGCTGTGTGTGATTTTGTGACACACACACCTATCACCTAATTGTAACGAGATATTAATTCAATAATATATATATATATATATATATATATATTAACTTCCAATTACCCTCGAATTGGTAAGACAAGGCAACAAGAAGCTGTAACTGGATACCTATCTAACCTTGTTGCAATCCTACTGCAGAATGCCACAGTATTTATGAAGCCTCATAACATCATATAACTGAAGAAGTCAACCAGGACACAAGGATTGGAATCACCCGAATTCATGAATGGACTATTTTTGGGTTCTGTAAGTACTAGGTGTCATGAGCACTAGTTCAGTTGTGCTTAGCCAGTTGCTACAGTTGGACAACAGCAACTGGCTAAGCACAACTGAACTAGTGCTCAAGACACCTAGTACTTATAGAACCCAAGAATAGTCCATTCATGTATTTGTGTGATTCTAATCCTTGTGTCCTGATTGGCTTTTCAGTTCTATGATGTTATGAGGCTTCATATATATATATATATATATATATATATATATATATATATATATATATGCGTGTCTGTATATATATACTATTGCTGAATATACGTATAATATGTATATTTAGTGAATAAGCACACGCACGGTAGAACAAAATTATAAAGACATTAGGACGCAGAAACTACCTACTTTCGTTTCACCTAACGGCTCATCAGGTATTCTCGTAAGTTCAAAGCAGTGCGGTCAGGGTTAATATATATATATATATATATATATATATATATATATATATATACATTGTTAAATAATGCAGCCATTTTTTTGTCTGCAAGTTTTGTACTTTGTTTTTTTCGTATTGCCGGATTATTTTTGTAATATCCGGCGAAAATTGGCTGATGTATTTGCCATATTTTCACGATGTTTTGTTTCTATAGTAAAACCCTTTTCCAGTTCATTCCTATAGTAAAACCCTTTCCAATGCATTCCTATAGTAAAACCCTTTCCAATGCATTCCTCTAGTAAAACCCTTTCCAATGCATTCCTATAGTAAAACCCTTTCCCAATGCATTCCTATAGTAAAAACCCTTTCCAATGCATTCCTATAGTAAAACCCTTTCCCAATGCATTCCTCTAGTAAAACCCTTTCCAATGCATTCCTTTCCAATGCATTCCTATAGTAAAAAACCCTTTCCAATGCATTCCTATAGTAAAACCCTTTCCCAATGCATTCCTATAGTAAAACCCTTTCCAATGCATTCCTATAGTAAAACCCCCTTTCCAATGCATTCCTATAGTAAAACCCTTTCCAATGCATTCCTATAGTAAAACCCTTTCCAATGCATTCCTATAGTAAAACCCTTTCCCAATGCATTCCTATAGTAAAACCCTTTCCAATGCATTCCTTAGTAAAACCCTTTCCAATGCATTCCTATAGTAAAACCCCTTTCCAATGCATTCCTATAGTAAAAACCTTTTCCAATGCATTCCTATAGTAAAACCCCTTTCCAATGCATTCCTATAGTAAAACCCTTTTCCAATGCATTCCCCCTTTCCAATGCATTCCTATAGTAAAACCCTTTCCCAATGCATTCCTATAGTAAAAACCCTTCCAATGCATTCCTATAGTAAAACCTTTCCAATGCGTTCCTATAGTAAAAACCCTTTCCAATGCATTCCTCTAGTAAAAAGCTTTCCAATGCAGTCATATAATAAACCCTTTTCCAATGGATTTATATATTAACACCCTTTCCCAATGCATTCTTATAGTCAAACACTTTCCCAATGCATTCTTATAGTAAAACCCTTTTCCAATGCATTATTATAGTAAAACCCTTTTCCAATGCATTATTATAGTAAAACCCTTTCCCAATGCATTATTATAGTAAAACCCTTTCCCAATGCATTATTATAGTAAAACCCTTTCCAATTCAATCCTATAGTAAAACCCTTTCCCAATTCATTCCTATAGTAAAACCGTTTTCCAATGCATTCTTATAGGAAAATCCTTTCCAATGCATTCTTATAGTAAAAACCCTTTACCAATTCATTCCTCTAGTAAAACCCTTTCCAATGCATTCCTATAGTAAAACCCTTTTCCAATGCATTCCTATAGTAAAACCCTTTCCAATGCATTCCTATAGTAAAACCCTTTTCCAATGCATTCCTCTAGTAAAACCCTTTCCAATGCATTCCTCTAGTAAAACCCTTTTCCAATGCGTTCCTATAGTAAAACCCTTTCCAATGCGTTCCTATAGTAAAAACCGTTTCCAATGCGTTCCTATAGTAAAACCGTTTCCAATGCGTTCCTATAGTAAAAAGCTTTCCAATGCAGTCATATAATAAACCCTTTTCCAATAGATTTATATATTAACACCCTTTCCCAATGCATTCTTATAGTCAAACACTTTCCAATGCATTCTTATAGTCAAACACTTTCCAATGCATTCTTATAGTAAAACCCTTTCCCAATGCATTATTATAGTAAAACCCTTTCCAATTCAATCCTATAGTAAAACCCTTTCCCAATTCATTCCTATAGTAAAACTCTTTTCCAATGCATTCTTATAGTAAAAACCCTTTACCAATTCATTCCGATAGTAAAACCCTTTCCCAATGCATTATTATAGTAAAACCCTTTTCCAATGCATTATTATAGTAAAACCCTTTCCAATTCAATCCTATAGTAAAAACCCTTTACCAATTCATTCCGATAGTAAAACCCTTTCCCAATGCATTATTATAGTAAAACCCTTTTCCAATGCATTCTTATAGGAAAACCCTTTCCCAATGCATTATTATAGTAAAAACCCTTTACCAATTCATTCCTATAGTAAAACACATTTCCAATGCATTCTTATAGTAAAACCCTTTTCCAATGCATTCTTATAGTAAAACCCTTTTCCAATGCATTCTTATAGTAAAACCCTTTTCCAATGCATTATTATAGTAAAACCCTTTCCAATGCATTCTTATAGTAAAAACCCTTTTCCAATTCATTCCTATAGTAAAACCCTTTCCCAATTCATTCCTATAGTAAAACCGTTTTCCAATGCATTCCTATAGTAAAACACTTTTCCAATGCATTCTTATAGGAAAATCCTTTCCCAATTCATTCCTATAGTAAAAGACTTTTCCAATTCATTCCTCTAGTAAAACCCTTTTCCAATGCATTCCTATAGTAAAAAGCTTTCCAATGCATTCATATTGTAAACAGAATTAACAAATTCCGGAAAATTCACCTTATTTATTGAATTATCCTCGCCATACCAGTTCTTAATATAATGTACAAAACTTAATAAAAATACCTAATAAACATTTATCTATTTAAGTATTAAATATTAAATACTGCATGTTTAAATATTTAATATTTAAATATCTAATAAAGATATAAAGGCACATTATAATGTATTGCTATGAGACAACCCTTTCCAATTCCTTTCAATAGTAAAACCCTTTCCAATGGATTACTATCATAAAATCATTTCCAATATATTTCTATACTAAAAACCCTTTCCAATATATTTCCAATATATTTCTATAGTAAAAACCCTTTCCAATATTTTTCCAATATATTTCTATAGTAAAACCCATTTCCAATATATTTCCAATGTATTTCTATAGTAAAAGTCATTTCCATTATATTTCTATAGTAAAACCCCTTTCCAATATATTTCCAATATATTTCTATAGTAAAACCCCTTTCCAATATATTTCCAATATATTTCTATAGTAAAAACCCTTTCCAATATATTTAAAATATATTTCTATAGTAAAACACCTTTCCAATATATTTCCCATATATTTCTATAGTAAAAACCCTTTATAATGTATTTCCAATATCTTTCTATAGTGAAAAGCCTTCCAATATAGCTATATAGTAAAAACCCTCTCCAATATATTTCCTCAATATTTCTATAGTAAAAACCCTTTCCAATATATTTCTATAGTAAAAACCCTTTCCAATATATTTCCAATATATTTCTATAGTAAATACCCTTTCCAATATATTTCTATAGTAAAAACTCTTTCTAATATATTTCTATAGCAAAAACCCTTTCCTATATATTTCCAATATATTTCTATAGTAAAAACCCTTTCCAATATATTTCCAAGATATTTCTATAGTAAAAACCCTTTCCAATATATTTCCAATATATTTCCAATATATTTCTATAGTAAAAACCCTTTCCGATATATTTCCAACATATTTCTATAGTAAAAATTATTTCCAATATATTTCCAATATACTTCTATAGTAAAACCCTTTTCAATATATTTCCAAGATATTTCTATATTAAAGACCCTTTCTAATGTACACCTATGGTAAACAGTGCTTAAAACTTAAGTAAAATTCACCTTATTTATTGAATGATCATCTTTGCCAATTAGTTAACATATTCCCCGTTTAAATACGACACAATTCTCTCAAAGGAAAATCTTTTTGAAAAGCTACATCTCTTCATCATCTTTGTAAATCTCTGTTTAACGTTAACATTTTATTACACTTGTCCCCGGTAAATCAACATCGTAAAATTGTCTACGAATCATACGAACTTTGCCAAGTCTAAAACCGCGACTAATGTTCAACGTTCGTGAAATAATAAAGGAAAATGTTTTGATCATAAATCTAAGAGAACAAACTCCAAGGAAGAAATATTTATATCTGTCCTATCGCTTTTGAAAGTGATGAGAACTTGCAAGAAATGAAATGTTCATTGCGTATATTTTAACGATTTGATAAAAATATCTGAATCTATGAGAATATATATATATATATATATATATAATATATATATATATATATATACTATAGTAAAACACTTTCCAATGTATTCCTATCATAAAAACATGTCCAATATATTTCTATAGTAAAAACCCTTTCCAATATATTTCTATAGTAAAAACCCTTTCTTATGTATTTCCAATATATTTCTATAGTAAAACCCATTTCCAATATCTTTCTATAGTAAAAACCCTTTCTTATGTATTTCCAATATATTTCTATAGTAAAAACCCTTTCTAATATATTTCTATAGTAAAAACCCTTTCTTATGTATTTCCAATATCTTATTATAATGGAGATTGTATGCTTTTATGTCTGTAACCGAAACTATATTACTACTCATATCACTATTCCCTTAATTATTGACACATTCCCAATGATTTTATTTTTATTTAAACCTCAATTATTAATAAAATTGTTATACATTATTAATACTGTTAACCATATCTACATGATATTTACCGCGTACCCCACTTGTACGGGTCAGGCACAAAGTCCCTATTAACGTGGGACCACCCACAAACCGAAGCTCATGGAGTGGCAGTTGAAAAATTGCGTCGATCCCGTCGGCATTCCCCCTCAAGGGGGCGCCTCAGGCACTGGGCAATAAACCCAGCCCTGCCCTGCCCCTTTAAATCGAGGGGGCAGGTGTTGCCTGGGGGGATGGCCCCCTGGGATCGACGCTGTTAATTATAGCAATGGTCCAGAGGCCGAAGCCACTGTTAACCATATCTACATGATATTTACCGCGTACCCCACTTGTACGGGTCAGGCACAAAGTCCCTATTAACGTGGGACCACCCACGAGCCGAAGCCCATGGAGTGGCAGTTGAAAAATTGCGTCGATCCCGTCGGCATTCCCCTCAAGGGGGGCGCCTCAGGCACTGGGCAATAAACCCAGCCCTGCCCCTTTAAATCGAGGGGGCAGGTGTTGCCTGGGGGGATGGCCCCCTGGGATCGACGCTGTTAATTATAGCAATGGTCCAGAGGCCGAAGCCACTGTTAACCATATCTACATTCTAACAACATACAATTATATTTATATATACAACAAAATAACAGTTTACTGTGGGAACGGGAAGGTTAATTTACATGTTGATATTAAAAATGTGATTTTATTAAATATGTGCTTAGTATTATTGATTTCTAACTGTTTGGTTTTATTTTAATGGATATAATAAAAAATCTCTTCAATGAATCTTAAATTAACAAGAAACAAGAACTGTCATTTTATTATTTACTTCCTCTTTTAACTAAATACTTAAATTAGAAAAAATAACAATGAAAAACGAGAGTGATGGAAGAGTAAGTTTCAGTTGTTCCATTTTTTATTATACTCCCTCTATTTCAAATCTTTTTATCTGCATTTCCCATTTAGTTTCATTAGCCTCTCTAATTTAATATAATATTTTATTACATTAAACTTAAATACTTGCACCCGGAGGGTGCATATATTTGCTAGTATTTCTAATGTTCAACGTTCGTGAAATAATAAAGGAAAATGTTTTGATCATAAATCTAAGAGGACAAACTCCAAGGAAGAAATATTTATATCTGTTGTATCAAAAGAAAATGAAAATGTTCATGCGTATATTTTAACGATATAGAAATATCTGAATCTATGAGAATATATATATATATATATATATATATATATATATATACTAGAAAAAACGTGATCCATAGGGTAACCTATTGAGTTCTAGGTAGATCAATTTGAACATGAAATGTTCATGTGTATATTTTAACGATTTGATAAAAATAACTGACCGCCCTATCATCTGGGGCGTTAAAATGCACCGACTGCACCTCTACAGAGAGGTAAGAAACATCCAAATGGGGCCACTTGGGGCTAGACTGGCACTCGGAGAGGCCACCTCCGATTAATTGGCTGGTCACGTCAAGCCATTGCACCTATATGATTGCCCCAACCCTATTACCCTTATGGCAAGCCCCAAGCCCTTTTTATCATATGGGTGCTAGAATGCGGTGTCTGGGAATGATGTTAAACTCTATCTGATGGTGAGGTTCCAGTTTTGGAGGTTTGGAGAATGTGGAGCACCCCTTCATCACCATTGCTCCCAGGTCCACTCTGACCCGGAGTGGTAGTACCTGTTAGGGTCCCATCTATGGGTTAAATAGAAAAATGTATTTATAAAAAAAATGTGTATCCATTAACAATGATTTTATTTCAAAATATTTATCGGCATTAAATGACCCACTCAGATTGATATGCCGTAAAACAAAACAAACCAAACCATACAAAAAATAACTGAATCTGTGAGAATATATATATATACTAGAAAAATGTGACCCGTAGGGTAACCTATTGACCTGTGGGTAGATAATTTTAAACATGAAATGCCCATGCGTATATTTTAACGATTTGATAAAAATAACTGAATCTATGAGAATATATGTTTATCATATGGGTGCTAGAAGGCGGTGGCTGAGGGGCTACATGTCCTGGGAATGACGTTAAACTCTGATGGTGAGATTCCAGTTTTGGAGCACCTCTTCATCACCATTGCTTCCTGGTCCACTCTGACCTGGAGTGGTAGTACCTGTTAGGGTCCCATCTATGGGTTAAATAGAAAAATGTATTTATAAAAAAATTGTGTATCCATTAAGAATGATTTTATTTCAAAATATTTATCGGCATTAAATGACCCACTCAGGTTGATATGCCGTAAAACAAAACAAACCAAACCAAACAAAAAATAACTAAATCTATGAGAATATATATATATACTAGAAAAAAACGTGACCCGTAGGGTAACCTTTTGAGTTCTAGGGAGATTATTTTGAACATGAAATGTTCATGCGTATATTTTATCGATTTGATAAAAATAACTAACCGCCCTGTCGGCTGAGGCGTTAGAATGCACCGACTGCACCTTTGCAGAGGGGTAAGTCTCCCCCAAATGGGGCCACATTTTAGCCGTGGGTGGCGATCCGTGATGCTTAAGGACGGAGTTTTTGTGGATGAGCTGTCCATGACATACAACACTCCATTTATACTCTTACTTAGGCTAAACGGTCGGTTGGAAAGGCCCCCTCCTATCAATCGGCTGGTTACGTCAAGCCCTAGCACCTATATGATTGCACCAACCCTATTGCCCTTATGGCAAGCCCCAACCCCTTTTTATCATATGGGTGCCAGAAGGCAGTGGCTGAGGGTCTACATGTCCAGCGAATGACGTTAAACTGTAACTGATGGTAAGGTTCCAGTTCTGGAGGTTTGGGGAATATGGAGCACCCCTTATCACCATTGCTCTCAGGTCCACTCTGAGTGGTAGTACCTGTTAGGGTCCCATCTATGGGTTAAATAGAAAAATGTATTTATAAAAAAATTGTATTATCCATTAAAAATTGATTTATTTCAAATCTTTATCGGCATTAAATGACCCGCCTAGGTTGATATGCCGTAAAATAAAACAGACCAAATGAAATCTAACCTAAGACCTCCTTTCCAAAAAGACATGAAGATCCTCAGACACCGCCTTCTAGCACCTATAGGATAAAGAGTGTTGGGGCTTGCCATAAGGGCAATCATATAGGTGCTAGGGCTTGACATGACCAGCCGATTGATTGGTGGGGACCACTCCGATCACCCGTCTATCCGAAATAAAGACTTTAGTGGAATGTTGCATACCATTCTGCTCATCCTCCAAGATTCCGTCCTTAAGCTCATATTGGGAGAAGAGATTGGTTCATACCTTTCATAAGATCAATAGAGGAAAATGAAACGTATACAGCTTTTTACACAATTTGAACCTGGGTCGCTGATTCCACTGATAACGGTTATGCCAATGGCGTTCTACAAATCAGCGTTAATGAGGCTAGCCAAAGTAAGGGGATAAGTGGAGTCTTGCATAACATTGACCGCTCAGCGACCAGGATTCCATCCTTAATCTAAGGTTGGGGGAAGAGATTTTCATACCTTTCGTAAGATTAACAGTGCTAAATGAAACGCATACTGCTTCTTCCACGATTTGAACCCGGATCGGTGAATCTACTGTTAACCGTTATGCCAGTGGCGTTCTATAATCAGAAGTTGATGAGGCTAGCCTAAGTAAGGGTATAAGTGGAGTATTGCATAACATTGACCGCTCAGCGACCAGGATTCCATCTTAATCTAAGGTTGGGGGAAGAGATTTTCATACTTTCACAGATTAATAGTGTTTAAATGAAACGCATACTGCTCCTTCCACGATTTGAACCCGGATCGGTGAATCTACTGTTAACCGTTATGCCAGTGGCGTTTCTATAAATCAGAGTTGATGAGGCTAGCCTAGTAAGGGTATGTGGAGTATTTGCATAACATTGACCGCTCAGCGACCAAGATTCCGTCCTTAATCTCAGGTGGGGGAAGAGATTTTTTTTCATACCTTTCACAGATTATAGTGCTAAATGAAACGCATACTGCTTCTTCCACGATTTGAACCACCCGATCGCTGAATCCACTGATAACGCCAGTGGCGTTTCTATAAATCAGCGTTAATGAGGCAGGTTTTTAATTAACACCCTGAGGGCGCTACAACCTCGTTTTCCTTGCTTAGAGGGGGGGAAGGGTTATCGAAAACCAAGTTCCCGCTTTTTCTCCCACCTTTCTTTTTCAGAGATTAAAACCATGGCGGTTTTCAGGAATCGACAGGGAAAGGAGAAGAAAAAAAAAAGTTAATAATGGCGAAGTGACTCACTTCAGAATATAACCAGAACCCATCAACCAAAAACCAGACGAACACCAACCCCACCCCACCCCCACACCGCAGCGCTTCTGTTCTCTACCTGCTACCCTCCCTCCCCCTCTCTCCTTTATCTGTTTGCCCGTGCAGTGATGCACTGACGTGCGCTGCATGCAACTGCCGTGCACCGGCGTAGACGATCTATTGCAAGTGTGCGAGGCACTAGCAGGCGCGGGTCTGTGACGATGACGTGCACACTGCGCATGCGTGCGTACTTTTAAGTGACAGATGGAGTATAAGCGCCCTTTCTCAACCCCGGTCGAATCCCTTTACTTTCTCACAGTGATACATACCAGAAAGCCACGTCATTGCATTATGCAGATGATGGGCCCCTGTCAAGGGTGACAAAAGGTGTAACAACTTTTTTTTTCTACGATTATTATGAGTTATGTTAAATACGAAACCAAAGTGTAGTTATTTACCAAACGGGTAGAATTTATTGTTATTTAATTTTAAATACGAAGTTAATTTATACAGATAAAAAAAAAAATACTTGAAAAATATTTTTAAAATAACGAACATACACAATTTCTAGCATCGAGACACAAATAGTCCTTTATATTTTACGTACCCTCCGCACGAGCAGGAGATGTGGCACAAGGTTAATTTTTAACGGCGAGAGTCTCAAGAGATTTGAATCAGAGTTTTTCTTCTCCTAGAACGGTTGCCTAACCAAGGGTAAAGAAACACCAGTCTGCCTACTATTTACCCATAGCTGAAGGAGAGTAGGATTCATATATATACATGTAAGTTGAAAATGAAGAAGCGAATGGAACGGTATGTTGAATTAAAAATAAAGGAAAGAAAGTGTTGAATGGATAAAATAGGATTTATTTTATTTTACTCACATGTATGTTTTGGCCAGGAGTTTATCCATAATATATATATCATATATATAATATTATTATTATTATTTATATTTTTGCTTGAAGGCAATTACAATGCGTATATCGCATAAAATTCGATAATTATAGAAGATAATAATGACAAGTGAATTTCGGCAAAGAATTATTCTGTGTGTAGAACACCGTACAGACTATTTCAACATTATTAAGTCTCATCAGCGACGTATACTAACGATTTCCCTCCGACAGAAATCGAAACCGGGATTTCAGCAGAATAGTCAGAAACCACACTGCTTCGGCCATGATACAGCACGGGAAAATCCTTGCGAAATTAACCTGTCAATGATACTGATACGTCTCTACCATATGAGGTAAGGGGACGTTGAGTGAATAATAACAAACCCGGGCCTTATGCTCTTTGGCGAAGGAAATACAATTTTTGGGTGTTTGTTTATTTTAGAAGCATTGTTGAATAAAGTATATATTATTATTTATATTTTTGCTTGAAGGCAATTACAATGCGTATATCGCATAAGATTCGATAATTATAGAAGATAATAATGACAAGTGAATTTCGGTAAAGAATTATTCTGTGTGTTGAACATCGTACAGACTGTTTCAACTTTATTAAGTCTCATCAGCGATGAATACTAACGATTTCCCTCCGACAGAAATCGAAAATTGAGAGAAAGAGACAATTCTGCTTTATGTAAAATTTTTGATAATAATTTTGTTCCTGAATTACAGTCCCAAATATATAAAAGATCTGGAGTATGGCACTAAACTACGTCCAGATTAAGGAATTTTAGATTTTCCGAAGTTAGAGTATCAACTAGGCTCTCATATACATACATATTCACGAACCCCTCCGCACAAGCAGGATGTGACACAAGATAAATTTCTTAAGCGGAGTTCAGCAGGTTTGAATTCAGAGTTTTCCTTCTCCTAGACCGGTTGCATAACCAAGGTTAAAGAGCCCAGTTTGCCCTACTATTTATCCATAGCTGGAGGGAGAGTATGAATCATACTTTTCCCAATGGTATTAACGCTAAGTGAAATGCAATTATCACATCCATGATTTGAACTCGGGACGATGAGTCCATTTCCCATGACTTTAACCATTACACCACGTGCTTCCATATAAAATAGCCCTCTAAGGCTTGAGATGCCGTTAAAATCAAAAGGTGTAACAATCCTTTTTTCGATTAGTAACTAAAAAAATATAGGCTCCAGGCGTAAGTATTTATGTTTTAATGTAAAGAAATATATTCAACTAGCAGCGGCTACCCGGCGTCGACTGTAGTAGGTTTTTTTTTTAAGATTGTCCGCAGATCTATTATTACTGAATCGTGAGTTGATATGATTTGGTGCGGATCCATTTAAATCTATGAAATAAATAGACCTTGCATTGATCCAGCCAGTCTGAAAGAGAATCTTAATGTCTTACTATACTATAATATATTAAATGAAAAAAAAACTCATGCTGTTGATATATGATTATAAATTTTATTTTATATGGATATTATCAGAGTGTATAGAGTCAAATCTTCAGTATTTTTGCTCAAAAACCAAGTCCTGGTGATATTTAATGTGTATATATATAATATTTAACTTTGTCGTTAATTGTTTTTTTTCGAGGTTTCTTCGGACATACATATACACACATGTGCCTGCCCTTATATATAGTATATATACGTATTATATATATATATGGTATATATAGATAGATAGATAGATAGATGATAGAGTAGAAAAGATTAACGAAATTAAATAAGAATGCATAAAAAGAAATTGACTTGACTTTAATTATATCTTATTTGGATTTTCTTAATGCTATTAAAAAACCTTCATAATATTGATTTTAATACGTTTGGGTTAATATACAAGTGAAATACAATTATCACATCCAGGATTTGAACTCGGGGCGACGAGTTCCATTTTCCTATGACTTTAACTATTACAGCAACGTGCTTTCCAAATTAAATTAACCCTATAAGGCTTGAGATGCCGTTAAAATCAAAGGAACAAATCTTTTTCTACGATTAGTAACAAACAAAAATATAGGCCCTCCAGGCGTAAGTATTTATGTTTTAATGTAAAGAAATATATTAGACTAGCAGTGGCTACCCGGCGTCGCCTGGGTAGAAGGTTTTTTTTTAGTTAGTCCCGCAGATCTATTATTACTGAATCGTGAGTTGATCCTCCGTGGGATGCCCACATTTAAATCCCCATGTAAAAAAATAGACCTTGCATTGATCCAGCCAGTCTGAAAGAAATCTTTAATCTGCTATTAAATAATTAAATGAAAAAAATCCATGCTGTTATCATTTAAATTTTATTTTTTAATTATCTTCACGAATATAAATCAGGTCTTCAGTATGTTTGCTCAAAAACCAAGTCCTGGTGATATTTAATCTGTATATATATTTATTTGTTATTAATTGTTTTTATTTTTGAAATTTCTCCGGACATACATATACACCACAACTACCTTTATATAATATATATTATATATATATATATATATATATATATATATATATATATAGATAGATAGATAGACAGATAGATAGAGTAGAAAGATTAACGAAATTAAATAAGAATGCATATAAAAAGATTGCACTTATTTTAATTATATCTTATTTGGTTTCTATGTAAAAACCTTCATAATATTTATTTTAATACGTTGGGTAATAAAAGAGTAATATTAGAGATAAAAAAACACCAAGTAATTATTTATTAAACTCGGTTTTGTTAATACCAATGTGCAAATTATACACACCATATATTATGTAAGCCTTTATTTCTTTGTGATATATAAGACACATTGCAGGAGTTTAAACGTACTAATAACATGGGGTGTTTTAAGGCAAATATAACTCGTATTTTCATAGAGACCGCGTTAATGAATAAGATTTATTCTATGTATGATGCATACCAGAAAGCCACGTCATTGCATTATGCATATGATGGGCCCCTGTCAAGGGTGACAAAAGGTGTAA
>CM042182.1:36250690-36263190 GCA_023376005.1 Doryteuthis pealeii | reverse complement strand
ATGTATATATATATATATGTATGTATATATATATATATACAGGCAAGTGTCAAGGAGAATGAAAACTCCAAAATTTAACCTGCGGCTGCTGCTGCAGTCAATGATGTTGACTTATTCTTCATTTTGGCTCAAATGTGGCAGTCACTTAGAGAGTGGGATTGGTTCTGTGCAAAGCCTTTTTTCACTTAAAAAAGCTTCAGACACAGGCATTGCTTGATATGCAATACATCTCTTGTCCTTTATATGTTTTTGAAGCTCACCATTATATTGTTTGAACTGTTGAGCTTTTTTTTCTTCTTTTTTTTTTTTCTTTTTTTTTCTTGTTACTATATCAAGCTATGGCAATACTTGAACGCGAGTTGCTACCAATCATATAATATATATATATATAATATATATTATATATATATATATATATATATAAGTGTTAAAAGAAAGGAAATGAATCCGACAATATGAGTATGAAAAGGTGGAATGAAAAAATCACACAATGCTGTTAAAGAGAAAACAAATTATAATATATCATATCTAATCATGAAATATTGATCAGTATCAGCTATGATTTATTATAATTTTTCTCTTAACAGTATTGTGTGATGTTTTCATTCCACCTTTCATACTCATATATATATATATACATGAGTGTGTGTGTGTGTGTGTGTGTGTGTGTGTGGTGTGTACGGTTGGTGTATATGTTGCGGACTCCACGTATTCTTCTTCGTTGGTATATATATACACGCACACACCCACACACACACACACACACACACACATTGGCTGGCATCCTTCCGTTTACTAAAGACGATGGCGTAGAGTCCATTCTTTGGTAATTTGTTTTCAATATCTGCAACTGCGTTGAGCAGCTTGATTTTTGAAAGGCAATCTCTGGTGTAGTGACTGCGAACACTTCGGGTGGCCAGGTCGGATGCCTTCGTTAGGTCCATCAATGCAGTGCAGAGTGGCATACGCCCTCCCGGCACCCTTTCTGTTTGTTTTTAACTTCCAATTCAGAGTCTATTTACTCGCCATTGCGTCGTATTTTTCAAAAGCAACGAAAACGCTTTAACGTACATTGCAAATTATAGACACTTCATTAAAACTTAATAATATTAGAGTAAACATTCGCTTTTTTTTCTCTTATTTTTTATGTTCTTTATGTTTTAATAATCTGAATATCAACTGTTTGAACTCGGCTGTTTAATCAAAATAATGAAAGTTATAAAAGAAGAAATATTTTTTTAAATATTTTTCCCTGCCATAAACAAGAACCCGTTATAAAAAATAAAAAAAATCTACTGATGTGGTCACTACTAAAATAGGCTCAGTCCTAATTAGGGATTATCCTCCCCACATTAATATTACGGTTTTTTTTATTTTCTTTTTTTGTGACATTATTTATTTTGTGTAATATGTGAAAATAAACCATTGTCGTCTTCTTCTTCTTCTTCTTCTTCTTCTTATTATTATTATTATTATTATTATTATTATTATTATTATTATTATTATTATTTACTCCTTTTGAGTTTTCACATCAGCATTAGCTGATGGTCTTTCCCTGGAGTCTGAATGACAGCAAGTCTCTTCAGGTCTCCAGGACTCTTCTGAGTATTCTGGCAGATTGCAGCAGTGTTCTGAATGGTTTCAATCCTTCCTCTGATTTCAAACTTTCCAGACCCTTTTCCGATGCTTTTGGGACTGTTTCAAGTGCACCAACTACAACTGGTATCACTTTCACTTTCATATTCCATAACTTTTTTAGTTCTCTAGCAAGGTCCAGATATTTGTCTATTTTTTCATTTTCCTTTAGCTTCACCCTGTGATCTGCTGGCACTGCAAAATCCACCAGTTGACAAGTTCTTTCTTTTTTGTTTATCAACACTGGGTCTGGTCTTCTTGCTGGGATACTTGCTGGGATAAGGTGATCCGTTTTTATTTCAAAGTCCCAGAGAATTTTATGCGTTTTGTTCTCAAGAACAGATTCTGGTTTATGCATATACCATTTTTTGCATGGTCAAAATCTAATTTTTTGCATAATTCCCAGTGGATCACCTTCCCAACCCAGTCGTGTCTAGATTTGTATTCTCGTTGTGCTAGTTTGCTACATTCGCAGAGTATATGGTTTACAGTCTCATCTCTATTCCCACAAAGTCTACATTTACTATTTGTTGGGTCATTATTTTGCTTTGATGTAGTTTGTCCTTATGGCATTATTTTGTGCAGCAATTAAAAGTGATTCCGTTTCTCTCTTGAGGTTTCCTTTTTTAACCATGTCCAAGTCTTTTCATGGCAACCTCTTCATTTATCGTTTGAAGCGTCCATATAATTGTTTTTCTTCCCATTTTTGTTTTCTAGTCTTTGTTGTTTTTCTGATTGTCCATCGGTCGCTCTACTATTGTTGGCCGCCATAAGTAGCTTTGTCTTTGCTCTTTCTTGTATAATCTTCAAGTTGTTGGATTGTTGTTTCTACGCATCCTCTATGTTGGCAAGCCTCTCCCCCTTCCTTTCTTGACACATATAATCTATCTCTATCATCTCTAGGGTGGAGAGCCTTGTGCATTGTCATTAATTTTCTCGTCCTTTCGTCAATCTGTCGAGTTCTTATTTTGTCCATTTAAGAATGGTCCTGAGTATCTTATAATGGGGACAGCCCAGGTATTGATTCCTTTGATCAGATTTCTGCTGTTAAGTATGGTTTCTAGAAGTTTTCTAGTTCTCCTTAGATATTCTTTTTAACTTTTCCTTTCATTTCTGTTTGCATGATATTGTCTGCTTCTAAAATTCCTAAGTATTTTAGCTTTCATTTTCATCAAGTGATTTATAATTTCCTGATTTGGCAGTTGTATTCCATGCATTAGTTTTCTTTCACCGCTTTTTATTACTAGCATAGCACACTTTTCAATTCCAAATTCCATCCCTATATCTTGGCTATATATTCTAATAGTTTGTATTAGGCTCTCCAATTCTTTTTCATTTTTTGCAAACAATTTTATGTCATCCATGTACATAAGGTGGTTTATCTTTTCTTGTGAGTTAATGAATTTGTATTCCCCTGTACATTTTTAAGTATATGATTAAGCGGCATCATTGCTATAATAAAGAGTAGTGGTGATAATTAATCTCCTTGGAAGATACCTCTTTGGATTTTTACGTCTGCCAGGGATTGTTTTCCAGCTTTTAATTGAACTCGCCAATTTTCCATGGCTTTTTTAATGAAGTTTATGATGTTGTTGGAAATTTATACATTTTTAGACATTCTAAAATCCAAGTATGTGGGACATGTCATAGGCTTTTCTGTAATCGATCCAGGCCATAGCAATATTTTTCCGTCTATTTTTTACTTCTTTAAGAATGTATTGGTCTATATAAAGTAAATCATGGTTCCTCTTTTTCCCTTGCGCATCCTTTCTGTTCTTCTGGGAGAGTTTCCGCCAATTGAGTGAAAAGTATATTTCTTCTTTATAACAGCAGTTAGAATTTTCCACATCATGGGTAGACAAGTTATTGGTCTGTAATTGCTAGGGACGTTTCCTTTTTGTGGGTCTTTCTGGATTAGTGTAGTTATCCTTTTGTCATTCATTCGGGTACTTCTGTTTCTTGTAGGCATTTGTTCAGTTGCTGGGCCATTTTTTTGTGGATAGACGTAAATTTTTTGAACCAGAATCCATGTATGCCATCATGGCCTGGTGTTTTTCCAATTTGCTACTTTCTTGAGTACGGATTTAAGCGTAATTACATGAACACTGTCTACAGGTCCTTCCTCAATTTCCATTAGTTCATTATTAATACACTTATCTATTTTGACTGCTTATTATGTTCTTTCCTCATCCATATATACTCCAAAACTTTTCTGCTTCTGTTGCATTTGGGTGTTCACTAATGTTTGTTTTTGCTCCATTAATTTTTTCGTAAATCTCTTTTCATTGTTTTGGAAGGTCCTATTTTGTTTGTGCTGTTTTAGTTCTTTTCTCGATACCTTTTGAGTCTTCTTTCTATAGCGATATCTTTTTGTTTTTACTTCTTCCAACTTTCAATTATTATTATTATTATTTTTATTATTATTATTATTATTATTTATTATTATGTATTATTACTAGCAATATATGCACCCTCCGGGTCAAGTATTTAAGTTTTAATATAATAAAATATCAATATTAAATTAGAAAGGCTAATGAAACTGACTAAGAATGCAGATAAAAAGATCTGCAACAGAGGGTATAATCGAAAAATAGAACAACTTTGAAACTAACTATTCCATCATTTTCCATTACTCCCCTCTTTCATTGGTAAATTTTCCTATTTAAACTATTTAAGTTAAAATAGGAAGTAAAGGATAATATTTACAGTTATTTCTTCTTGTAATAAATTTCTTTTATAAGATTTATCCAACGAGATTTTTTGTTTTATTTCTTAAGATAAAAACCAACAATTAAAATCATAATACCAAGCACGTATTTATTAAATAAAATTTTAAATATCAATATGCAAATTAGCCTTCTTGTTCAAACTGTAAACTATTTTGTTTGTATATATAAATACAATTGCGTGTTATTAGTACGTAGATATGGTCAACAGTATTGATAATGTAAAACAATTTTTATTAATAACTGAAGGTTGAAAAGAATGAAATCATGGAGATTTGACGTAAATAATTAAGGGAATTGTGACTTGAGTAGTAATATAGTTTCGTTACAGACAGAAAATACACATCTCCATATAATAAGATTATTATTATTATTATTTTTATTATTAATGTACTATGTTTCCACTAGGAGAACGTCATTTACTGCGTTCGTTACTTTCTCGGATTCTTGGACCTTTTTGGCATTAAATGAACCCACAGAGGTTGATATGCCGTTAAACAAAACTCAACCCATTAGAAACTAACTGACTTTAAAAATTTGAATGCCAAAATAACTTTTGGCATTAAATGACCGCACAGAGGTTGATATGCCGTTAAACAAACTCTAAACTCAAACTGCAAAACGGTCCAAGATCCGAAGAAAGACGAACGCCATAAGTGACGTTCTGCCCTGTGGAAACATATAGACATTAATCGTAATAATAATCAATAATAATATCTTATTATAATGGAGATTGTGTATATTTTCTGTCTGTAACCGAAACTTATCAATATACTCACAAGTCACAATTTCCATTAATTATTTACGTTCAAATTCTCATTGATTTCATTCTTTAAACCTTCAGTTATTAATAAAAAATTTTTTACATTATCATAGTACTGTTGACCATAGTACGTTACGTACATAATACAGCATTGTATTTATATATACAACAAAATACGGTTTTCTTACAGTTTGAACAAGAAGGCTAATTTGCATATTGGATATTTCCAAAATTTTATTTTAATAAAGTACGTGCTTGGTATTATATGATTTCTAATTGTTTGGTTTTATCTTAAGAAATATAAACAAAAATCTGGTGGATAATATACTATAAAAGAAAGTTTAATTGCCAAGAAGAAAATAACTGTAATATTATCCTTTCGTTCTATTTTCTACTAAATAGTTTTAAATTGGAAATTTACCATTGAAAGAGGGAGTAATTGGAAATGATGAATAAGTTAGTTTCAAAGTTGTTCTATTTTTTGCGATTATACCCCCTCTGTTGCAGATCTTTTTATCTGCATTCTTAGTCAGTTTTTCATAGGGGCCTTTCTAATTTAATATGATATTTTTATTATATTAAAAACTTAAATACTTGCACCCGGAGGGTGCATTATTGCTAGTAATAATGAATAATAATAATAATAATAATAATAATAATAATAATAAATAATAATATAATTTGGAAGTTGGAAGAAGTAAACAAAGATTCGCTATAGAAGGAAGACTCAAAAGGTATCGAGAAAGAACTAAACTCAGCACAAACAAATAGGACATTCAAAACAATGCAAAAGAGATTTTACGAACAAATTATGGAGCCAAAAAACATAACATTAGTGAACACCCAAATGCAACAGAAAGCAGAAAAAGTTTTGGAGTAATATATTGATGAGGAAAGAACATAATAAGAGTCAAAAATAAGATAAGTGATATTTATTATGAACTAAATGGAAATTGAGAAGGACGCTTGTGACAGTGTTCCAGTAATTACGCTTAATCCGTACTCAAGAAAGTAGCAAATTGGAAAACACCAGGCCATGTGGCATATCATGGATTCTGGTTCAAAAAATTCTACGTCTATCCACAAAAAATGGCCCGCAACTGAACAAATGCTACAAAGAAACAGAAGTAACCCGAATGAATGACAAAAAGGGATGAACTACACTATCCAGAAGACCCACAAAAAGGAAACGTCCTAGCATTACAGACGCAATAACTTGTCATACCCTCATGATGTGGAAGAATTCTAACTGGCTGTATAACAAAGAAGATATACTTTTCACTCAATTGGCGAAACCTTCTCCGCAGAAGAACAGAAAAGGATGTCGCAAGGGAAAAATGAGGAACCAAAACATGATTTATTTATTAACGACCAATACTTTCCTTAAAAGAAGTAAAAATAGACGGAAAAATAATTGCTATGGCCTGGATCGATTACAGAAAGCCTATGACATAGGTCCCCACATACTTGGATTTTAGAATGTCTAAAATGTATAAAATTTCCAACAACATCATAAACTTCATTAAAAAAGCATGGAAAAATTGGCGAGTTCAATTAGAAAGCTGGAACAACCATCCCTGGCAAGAGCGTAAAAATCCAGAGAGGTATCTTCCAAGGAGATTTAATTATCACACTACTCTTTATTATAGCAATGAATGCCGCTTATCAATATACTTAAAAATGTACAGGGGAATACAAACTTCATTAACTCACAAGAAAAGATAAACCACCTTATGTACATGGATGAATAAAATTGTTTGCAAAAAATGAAAAAAGAATTGAGAGCCTAATACAAACTATTAGAATATATAGGCCAAGATATAGGGATGGAATTTGGAATTGAAAAGTGTGCTATGCTAGTAATAAAAAAGCGTGAAAAGAAACTAATGCATGGAATACAACTGCAAATCAGGAAATTATAAAATCACTTGATGAAAATGAAAGCTATAAAATACTTAGGAATTTTAGAAGCAGACAATATCATGCAAACAGAATGAAGAGGAAAAAGTTTGAAAAAGAATATCTAAGGAGAACTAAGAAAACTTCTAAAAACACTACTTAACAGCAGAATCTGATCAAAGGAATCAAATACCTGGGCTGTCCCATTATAAGATACTCAGGACCATTCTTAAAATGGACAAACATAAGAACTCCGACAGATTGACGAAAGGACGAGAAAATTAATGACAATGCACAAGGCTGCTCCACCCTAGAGATGATAGAGATAGATTATATGTGTCAGAAAGGAAGGGGGGAGAGGTCTTGCCAACATAGAGGACTGCGTAGAAACAACAATGCCAACAACTTGAAGATTATACAAGAAAGAGCAAAGACAAGCTACTTATGGGGGCCAACAATAGGTAGAGGCGACGCGATGGACAATCAGAAAACAAACAAAGACTAGAAAAACAAAAATGGGAAAGAAAACAATTATATGGACGCTTCAAAACGATAAATTGAAGAGGTTGCCCATGAAAAGACTTGGATCATGGTTAAAAAGGAAACGCTCAAGAGAGAAACGGAATCCCTTTTATTGCTGCACAAAAATAATGCCATAAGGACAAACTACAATCAAGCCAAAAATCAAGACCCAACAAATAGTAAATGTAGACTTTGTATGGGAATAGAGATGAGACTGTAAACTGCATATACTCTGCGAATGTTAGGCAAACTAGCACAACGAGATAAAATCTAGACACGACTGGTTGTGGGAAGGTGATCCACTGGGAATTATGCAAAAATTAACGATTTTGCTCATGCAAATAAATGTTATGCATAAACCAAGAATCTGTTCTTGACGAACAAACACGCCATAAAATTCTCTGGGACTTTGAAATAAAAACGGATCACTTATCCCGCAGCAAGTAATCGCAGCAAGAAGACAGACCCAGTGTTGGATAAAACAGAAAAAGAATAATGAAAAAAAAAAGAAACTTGTCACTGGTGGATTTTGCATGTGCCAGCAGATAACAGGGTGAAGCTAAAGGAAAATGAAAAAATAGACAAATATCTGGACCTTGCTAGAGAACTAAAAAGTTATGGAATATGAAAGTGAAGTGATACCAGTTGTAGTTGGTGCACTTGAAACAGTCCCAAAGCATCGGAAAAGGTTGGAAAGTTTGATCAGAGGAAGGATTGAAACCATTCAGAACCTGCTGCAATCTGCCAGAATACTGCAGAAGAGTCCTGGAGACCTGAAGAGACTTGCTGTCATTCAGACTCCAGGGAAAGACCATCAGCTAATGCTGATGTGGAAAACTCAAAAGGAGTAAATAATAATAATAATAATAATAATAATAATAATAATATAGATAATAAATCAATAAGGAACAGAAGAAAGAAGAAAGAAGATAGACGACATGGTTTTTTCACATATTACACAAAATTAAATAATGTCACAAAAAAAAAAGAAGAATAAAAAAAAACGTTATTAATGTGGGGAGGATAGATCGCCTAATTAGGACTGAGCCATATTTTTAGTAGTGAGCCACATCAAGTAGATTTTTTTTTATTTTTATATCGGTTTCTTGTTTTGGCGAGGGAAAATATTTAAAAAATCATTTCTTCTTTTAATAACTTTTCATTATTTTTGATTCAAACAGCCGCGTTTCAAACAGTTGAATATCAGACTTATTAAATCATAAAGAACCATAAAAAATAAGAGAAAAAAAAGCGAATGTTTACTCTTAATATTATTAAGTTTTAAATGAAGTGTTATAATTTGCATGTACGTTAAAGCGTTTTTCGTTGCTTTTGAAAATACGACGCAATGGCGAAGTAAATTAGACTCTGATTGAGAAGTTAAAAACAACAGAAAGGGTGCCGGGGAGGGCGTATGCCACTCTGCACTGCATTGAATGGACCTAACGAAAGGCATCCGACCTGGCCACCCGAAGTGTTCGCAGTCACTACACCAGAGATTGCCTTCAAAATCAAGCTGCTGCAACGGACAGTTTTGCAGATAATTGAAAAGCAAATTACAAAGAATGGACTCTACCATCGTCTTTACGTAACGGAAGGATGCCAGCCACATGTGTGTGTGTGTTGTGGTGTGGCTGTGGGTGTGTGCGTGTATATATATACAACGAAGCAAGAATACGTGGAGTCCGCAAGCATATACACAACCGTACACACACACACACACACACACACACACACACTCATGTATATATATATATTATATGAGTAATGAAAAAGGTGGAATGAAACATCAAGACATATAACTGTTAAGAGAAACAAATTTATAATATAAATCATAGCTGATACTGATCAATATTTTATGATTAGATATGATTAATATTATAATATTTGTTTTCCTCTTTACAGCCATTGTGTGATGTTTTTCAAAATTCCACCTTTTCATACTCATATGTCGAATTCATTTCCTTCATCTTTTTAACTTATATAAATATCATATATCATATATAATATAATATATATATATACTATATATATATATGTATGGTAGCAAACTCCGCGCTTCAGTATTGGCCATAGCTTGACTATAGTAACAAGAAAAAAAAAAGAAAAAAAAAGAAAGAAAAAAAGCTCCCAGTTCAACAATATAATGGTGAGCTTCAAAACATAATAAAGGACAGAGATGTATTGCATATCAAAGCATTGCCTGTGTCTGAAGCTTTTTTAAGTGAAAAAAGGCTTTGCACAAGAACCAATCGATCTCTAAGTGACTGCCACAATTTGAGCCAAATGAAGATAAGTCAACATCATTTGACTGGAGCAAGCAGCCGCAGGTTAAATTTTTTGGAGTTTCTCATTCTCCTTGACACTTGCCTGTATATACTATATATATACATACATTATATATATATCATGCATATATATACTATATATACATATATTATTTTTTCCTTCTACCTTGACACTTGCCTGTATATTATAAATATCATGCATCATAAATATATACATATATAGTTATACATATAAATACATATATATGAAAAGTAAAACAGTAAAGTCGTCAGGGGCGGTCTAAAGTCGTATCAGCTACGATTTTTTTCTCTATTTGCGGTCCAGACGACTGAGTCTATCCCTTTTTCAATAGTGTAGACCAAGGAGATTATCTTTTGGCGTCTGAGGTGGAGCGCCACCTACCATCGGCTCCTTACTTTACGCGCACGATTCATGTGCTCACACATACGCTGAGTTGGCGAGGACACACACAACCACAAAACAACACACCACAACACACATATATATATAATAGTCAGATCTTACCTAAAGAAGGCACATTAAGCGAAACTAATAGTAGGTTCGTGCTGACTCATTAGATTCTATCTTTATTATTTGCTCTACTTAGGTAATTTGAGCAGTCTTTTTTTACTTATAGCCATTATTTTCGCTAGCGCGATTGTCATGAATATATATATATTATATCTTATATACATATATATAACTTATAAATTGTTTTTTTCTTTGTTGCTCAAAATACTGTAAGCCAATAGATTACTTTGTTGGTAAACGACTATGCTTGGTCTTTTCTTATTTCCATAAAATTATCGTCGGTTGGATGTTTGGTCAGTATATTTTACAATCAAACTATTTGTTGTTTTTTTTTCTCATATATAATATATATATATATATATATATATATATATAGTTTTAGTTTTTTAGGTATGGATATATTAGTCGAACAGATCACTTTTGCGTATTCGTGTATCGTGTATTTCACAGGGAAGCATTGCTTTAACCAGATTGTCCTACAATGTGTGTATGCGTTGCATTCCGTGACTATCTGTTCTGCTATACATCTGTGTCTTTGGTCCAGGACATGAGGGTTGGGTAGGGCCATTGAATCTCTGGGTCTCTCACTCACACGTGAATGTGAATGATGAACGCGGGTAGGTGCATGTCGGAAATTATTCCTGGCAAATCGCCCATCTGCTACCCGTGCTTGGGGGGTGGTTCTCGTTTTAGTGGGGCACGACCACGTTTAATTCTGAGTCTAATTGACTACACGTAGAGAAATAACCAATGACATCATGCTTACACTGTTTATTTTTGGTTGCTGGGTGTATTCATCGGAAACATGTGTGTACGCCGAAAAAATTGATGAGGATTGCATATATATATATATATATTATATATATATATTATATATATATATAATATATATATATAATATATGCTTGAAATGGGTAATCAACATTTTTTTAAACTCAATTTTTTAAACACTTTTTTTAAAACTAATTTTTTTTTCTATTTAATGAATCAGATCTCTGCCCTGAGAGCTACTTATGCGAAATTGTTAGTAGGTTATATGCAGACTCATTAGGTTAACTTTATTAATTGCTTACTTAGGCATTGAGCACTCTTTACTTTTTTTAGTTTCGAGTATCCTGGCGGTTTATATATATATTTTTCATATATATAAGTATATGATACTATATATATACTATATTATATAGTATATATATATGATATATATATTTCTCCTTTGGCCAGTTCTATGTAATCAACCGATAGTTTTTCGGTTGTTACGGATATCTTGGGTCTTTTGTTTTTTCAATTTTTTTTCTTTACCGCAGCGTGCAATTTTTTGGTTAGTATATTTTTACATCAGTCTATTTGGGCGTTTTTTTTCTTAGCCGCAAGGGTTTAGCCAACAAGTTAGGTAATATTAACATGTATATATATATATATATGATAATTATATCTATTATATAGTATAAACAACCACATACGCTGTAGCATCACACACATCTGGCTTGGCTATCGTCGTCTATAAGAGATGGCTAGAGTCGCACATGGTGATATAATCGGAAAAATGTGTGTAACGCCGACAAAATGGATAGGATTGCGTATATATACTAAATATGTATATATATATATATATGTGTGTGTGTGTGTGTGGTGTGATGGTGTGTGTGTGTGTTTGTGTGTGTAGAGTTGACAAAAGGCACATACTTCCTGTTTAAACATTTTATTTTTGATCTTTTCCTCCAATTTTTCTGGCCACTTTTTTAAATGTCCTGGGTGAATTGATGGATAAGTCCACCAAAGTTGCGTTCCTGCGAGTACTTTCGGCACTTCGAGCGGCCATCATCAGAGGTATTTTTATTTTATTTTATTTATTAAATTATTAATTTATTTATTATTTTATTATATTTAATGTGGAAGGCTGGAAGGAGAAGAATTGGTGAAGAAAGGTGTTATAGGCATTTTAGAACTGTGTGTAAGTATTGGAAATTTAATTTTGTCAAGGAACGGTTTTGTAAAAAAAAAACAAAAAAAATATGGAATACATCAGCCCTGATGATGGCGCTTCAAGTGCGAAGTAACCGGAACTGAACTTTGTGGACTTATCCATCATTCCACCGGACATTAAAAGTTGGCTCAGAAATTGGAATAAGATCACA
>CM042182.1:36228887-36250590 GCA_023376005.1 Doryteuthis pealeii | reverse complement strand
TTTTCTCGATTGTTTAGCCATACATTTAATAGGTATTCCCGCCTAATCATTATTAATAATTAATTTCAAAATTAGGTACGGACTCAAATTAAGCACTTATTCTCAAAAAATTATCGGCAAAAAGCCATCTAACAAACCTGTTTACATATTATATATATATACCTTATATACATAACATAATAATATATACATATAATATATATATATAATATATATATATATATATATATATTTATTCATTTATAGGTCACCGAATACATTTAAAAGTCCGTCTTACAATGTTTTCGGAACATCACTTTTAGGGTGATTATCCGTCATCAGAAACGCTTCACTGATGGACGGATACTCATCTAAAAGTGCATGTCCGAAATACAGCTCTACAAGGAAGTAATTGAGCACTCATTTAATCATTTCTCCATAATAATAACAAAGAATTAACTATATATGTGGCATGTTGAATTAAACAACAGACACATCTCCTGGAACACATCCTCCTGATGATGGCGCTTCAAGTGCCGAAAGTACTCGGGATATGAACTTTGGTGGACTAATCCACGAATTCCACCCAAATATTAAAAAGTTGGCCAGAAAACTTGAAAAAATCGCAAATAAAATTGTTAAACGGAGATTTGTCTGTTGTTTAATTCAACATGCATGAATGAAAAAAATGCTGCCCAAAATACACACACACACATACACACACACAACACATACATATATATATATATATATGGTGCTTTGATAAAGACATATTCATAATGTCGAAACAGATATCTGTCAGCAAAAATGTTTTAACATCTTGTTTTTCTATAAAAACTTTCTTACATATTGTCGGATTCAATATCCATTTTTACCTTTCATACTGTCCATAGAAAAAACAAATTTGGAATTACTTAAATCATATCACCGGAGGCTCATATTTCGGATGTAATAAGGATCCCGACTCTGCGAGTTTACATCATTTGCAGATCATGTTGCTGGACTTGTTACCTTTTTAAACTTTCATTTGTAACCGGAACATTTTCCTGCAACTTTTCGATATTTCATATACATTTTACTACAAACTCTTTTGAGCTTTAAAAATAAAATTGATTTTATTTTTAACAACAAATACGTATTTTTTTAAATTAAAAAAAAATTCCGGTACTGATCGAGAGCGTTCTGTGTCTGTAATTACTGATATATTCATTTCGTTTTCCGCTTACAATGTTTGCTTGATAAAGACATATTCATTAATGTCGAAACAGATATCTGTCAGCAAAAATTTTTAACATACTTGTTGTTTTTCTATAAAACTTTCTTACATATTGTCGGATTTAATATCCATTTTACCTTTCATATATATATATATATAATATATATATATATATATTATTATATAATGGAGATTGTGTGTTTTTCTGTCTGTAACCGAAACTATATCACTACTCAAGTCACAATTCCCTTAATCATTTACGTCAAATTATCCATGGTTTCATTCTTTTAAACTTCAATCATTAATAAAATTGTTTTACATTATTAATACTGTTGACATATCTACGTACTAATAACATGCAAGTATTTATCATATACAACAAATAGCGGCCAGTACAATATGAACGGGAAGGCTATTTGCATATTGATATTTAAAAAATTTGATTTTAATAAATGGATGTGCTTGGTATTAATTGATTTTTAATTGTTTGGTTTTATCTTAAATGAATATGAGCAAAATCTCGGGGATAAATCTAAAAGAAAATTATTTACAAGAAGGAATAACTGGTAATTTTATTCTTTACTCCTATTTTAACAAATAGTTAAATTAGAAAATTTAGTAAGGAAAGACGGAAGGGATGGAAGAGTAAATTTCATGTTCTATTTTTTTATTAAGCCCCCTCTGTTTCATATTCTTTTTTTCTTTCATTTCTTATTTCGTAGTCTTTCTAATTTAAATTGATATTTTATTACATTAAAACTTAAGTACTTGCACCTGGGGGGTGCATATATTCTAGTCTTATTATAATGGAGATTGTGTGGTTTTTCTGTCTGTAACCGAAACTATATTACTAAATCGAGTCACAATTAACATAGTTATTTATTCACATTCTTCATGATTTTATTTATATTTAAACCTCAATTATTAAAAATTGCTTCACCTTTTTATTTAGTGTTGTCCATATCTACTACTAATAACATTTGCTATTTGTATTTATATATACAAAAAATAGCGGTTTGCAGTGTGAAAACGGGAAGGCTAATTTGCATATTAATATTAAAAATGTGATTTTATTAAATATGTGCTTAGTATTATTGATTCTAACTGTTTGGTTTTATTTTAATGAATATTAAGCAAAAATCTCTCCAAATGAATCTTAAATGAAATCCATTAACAAGAAAAAATAAGTGTAATTTTATTCTTTTTTTTCCTAATTTAACTAAATAGTTAAATAGTAAAATTCAGCAATGAAAGACGGCAGTGATGGAAGTTTCATTTCTATTTTTCCATTATACCCCCACTCTGTTTCAAATTTTTTATCTGCCTTCTTATTAGACTTTCTAATTAATACGATATTTCATTACATTAAAACTTAAATACTTGCACCCGGAGGTGCATATATGCTAGTATATATAAGATTAATAGAAAACTGTATAGCTGTGGTGATAAGACCTGAATAATGCGTTTACATTAGGTTTTTGCTGGAGTAGGTTTCAATTACTCTGGCACAAACGACGGTTTATTTGTTTATATAAAATGTTTGGGACTGTCAAGCGTGAATCCTGGTAATGAAATTTATATTAAATCTAATGGCACATGTGTTCGGACATTTTATCCATTAGTCTTCTTGTTTCTCAATAAAGAAAAAAACAAAAAAAAGTAGAAATTAAAGATAAATAATGAATATCCTGTTTGTCTAATTACTATGTTCATCTTTATATATATATATTATATATAATATACTATATATTATATACTATATATATATTGGTGCGGACGTGCCGCGTAATAAAGACACTGTAACAAAGAATCTCAAGATGAAATATACAAGAATAGAATAAAATGATAACAAAAAAAGTACTATGTTCATCTTTCTATATACTTAGCAATAATGCAACCCCCGGTGCAAGTATTAAGTTTTAATTATAATAACAATGATCATTATTAAATTAGAAAGGCCAATGAAACTGAATAAAATGCAGAAACATGATTTGGAAACAGAGGGGTATGATTTGCAAAAATGTGTAGAACAACTTGGAAACTAAACTCTTCCATTCATCCATTACTCCATTCCTTAATTTAACTATTTAGTTAAAATAGGAGTTAAAGAATTAATATTACATGTATTTCTTTTTGTTAAGGGATTCTTTTAAGATTTATTGAAGAGAAATTTTGGCTCATATTAAAAGATAAAACTCCAAACAATTAGAAATTCAATATATTAAGCACATATTTATTAAAATTCAGAATTTTTTAAGTCAATATCGCCAATTAGCCTTCCCATCACACTGTAAAAACCGCTGTTTTGTTGTATATATAAAATACAACAGCATGTTATTTGTTATGTAGATATGGTCAACAGTTCTTAATGATTGTGAAACAATTTTATTTAATAATTTGAGGTTTAAATAAAAATAAAATCATGGAGAATGAGACGCAGATAAAACAAAGGGATTGTTGATTTGCTATAGAATATAGTTTCGGCTTACAGACAGACAAACATACCAATCTCCATTATAATAGATAATAATAGTATATATATATATATATATTGGGAGAATATTGTGCTTAATTGAAAGTCGTAGCCTAATTTTGAAAATTTAATTTATTAATAATTAAAATGTATTAGGCGGGCATACCTATTCAAATTAAGGCTAAACAAAAGAAAAATCAATCTCTGTATTACGCCTCATCAGCAGAGCTATAGACAGGAAGACTGCTTTGTGTGCTGATTCGAAACCCTGACTGTCAACTGACAGACGGGACTCTAATTCATTAAAACCAGCTGTTTTTTTCCAGATTTCGTTTGTTTTTGAAGTAGATTCACATATCTCCAATTGTCGCCCTAAAAATTCTTATCAAACACATGTTTGTTGTTTAATTCTCATATAATATATATATATATATATATATATATTAAAATATATATATATATATATATTCATTGCGTATTTCAATTTCGGGAAAACTATAATATAGTTTTTGGTCCCCTAAGTTTATAGCGCCTCCTGCGACTGTCCAATATTCAAAAAACATTCACGACCACAAATGCTCGCACGTGAAGCTGCTGCCTGAAGATTTGATGTGCCGCTCCTTCGTTGCCGCTGCTTTTTCTGACCTTTTGGCTTCATGGTGTTGCGCAGGTGGCTTCAGACATGAACAGTCCGTTATGGAGAAGCCTCCCGTCAGAACCCGCCTGCAGTGGCTGCCAGGCTCTCCATAGCGGACTGTCATGTTTGAATCCCAACCCTGGCACAACCTATGATATATATATATATAATATATATAAATATATATATATATATATTTATATATATATATTGTTAAAATAATGGAATTTTATTGTTTTAGATTTGCTAGTTCTTTTTCTTTCAATGTCTCAATAATTTTAATGTTTTCATTTTGAAAGGAGTTAATTAAATTATCTGAAAGAGTTTTTATTTCTAACCCAAGTACTTTTAGTTCTCTTTCTGAAACTATTATCAGGTTGTTGTATTATTGTGTTTTCTTTGTATAAAATTACTGTATGTTTTGTCGCTAAGTGACGCTAAATAACGCTAGTGGTATTTTTTGTAAATATTTAATAGAATTTTTCTATCTATTAGAATAATAGCATATTAACCACTTGTATCAGGTCATGGTTAACGGAATGGGAACAGTTTACTCCGTGGATTGAATAAAGAGTCCGGTTCGAAGTTCCGTAGATGCTCCCAATTACGACATGAAGGCTCCCGAGTTCGACAAGAAGGTTCCCGAGTTCGGAGAGAAGGTTTCCGAGTTCATCAAGGAACCCTTGAAAAAAGTTGGAGGGTACATCGGCCGAAACGTTGTGTTGATGACAATAAAGATAAGGAGTGTAGTCAGAATAATCCAACTAAACATTAATGAAAATAATTAAGAAACCGGTGATATTATTCTCAAATAGATAGAAAATTATAATTTAAATATTACAAAATATACCACTAGCGTTATTTAGCGTCACCTTAGCGACAAAACATACAGTAATTTATACAAAAAAACACAATAATAACAACAACCTTGATAATAGTTCAGAAGAGAACTAAAAGTACTTGGGTTAGAAATAAAAACTCTTTCAGATAATTTATTAACTCCTTTCAAAATGAAAACATTAAAAATTATTGGAAACATTGAAAGAAAAAGAAGATAAAAACTAAAACAATAAAAAATTCCATTATCTTTAACAATATATATATATATATATAATATATATATATATATATATAATATATATATATCATTAGTGTGCCAGGGTGGCTTCAAACATGAACAGTCCGCTATGGAGAGCCTGCCGCCACTGAGGCGGGTTCTGACGGGAGGCTCTCCATAACGGACTGTTCATGTCTGAAGCCACCCTGGCGCAACACCATGAAGCCAAAAGGTCCAGAAAAAGCAGCGGCAACGAAGGAGCGGCACATCAACATCTTCAGGCACAGCCTTCACGTGCGACATTTGTGGTCGTGAATGTTTTTTGAATATTGGACAGTCGCAGGAGGCGCTATAACTTCAGGGGCACCAAAACTATATTATAGTTTCCGAAAATTGAATACCAATGAATATATATATATATATATATATATATATATATACTATATATATATATATATGAGAATTAAACAAACAAACATGTGTTTTGATAAGAATTTTTAGGCGACAATTTTTGGGAGAATATGTGAATCTACTTCAAAACAAACGGAAAATCTGGAAAAAAACAGCTGGTTTAATGATTAGAGTCCCCGTCTGTCAGCTTGACAGTCAGGGTTCGAATCACACACAAAGCAGTCTTCCTGTCTATAGCTCTGCTGATGAGGCGTAATACAGAGATTGATTTTTCTCGATTTGTTTAGCCTTACATTTGAATAGGTATGCCCGCCTAATACATTAATTATTAATTAATTAATTTTCAAAAATTAGGTACGACTTCAATTAAGCACATATTCTCCCAATATATATATATATATATATATATATATATCTTATTATAATGGAGATTGTATGTTTGTCTGTCTGTAACCGAAACTATATTACTATACAAATCACAATTCCCTTTGTTATCTGCGTCTCATTCTCCATGATTTTATTTTTATTTAAACCTCAATTATTAATAAAATTGTTTCACATCATTAAGACTGTTGACCATATCTACATACAAATAACATGCTGTTGTATTTATATATACAACAAAACAGCGGTTTACAGTGTGAATGGGAAGGCTAATTTGCATATTGATCTTAAAAAATTTGATTTTTAATAAATATGGTGCTTAATATTATTGATTTCTAATTGTTTAGTTTTATCTTATTGAATATGAGCAAAAATTCTCTTCAAATAAATCTTAAAAGAAATCCCTTAACAAAAAGAAATAACTGTAATATTATTCTTTACTTCCTATTTTAACTAAATAGTTAAATTAGGAATAGGAGTAATGGAAAATGATGGAAGAGTTAGTTTCCAAGTTGTTCTATTTTTCAATCATACCCCCTCTGTTCCAAATCATGTTATCTGCATTTTTATTCAGTTTCATTGGCCTTTCTAATTTAATATGATATTTTATTATATTAAAACTTAAATACTTGCACCCGGGGGTTGCATATATTTGCTAGTATATAGAAAGATGAACATAGTATTTTTTTGTTATCATTTATCTATGTCTTGTATATTTCATTTGAGATTCTTTGTACAGATGTCTTAATTACCAGCGCACGTCCCCGCACCAATATATATATATATATATATATTATATATATATATATATATATATATATATATTAAAGATGAACATAGTAATTAGACAAACAGGAATATTCATTATTTATCTTTAATTTCTAATTTTTTGTTTTTTTCTTTATTGAGAAACAAGAAGACTAATGGATAAAATGTCCCGAACACATGTGCCATTTAGATTTAATATGAAATTTCATTACCAGGATTCACGCTTGACAGTCCCAAACATTTATATAAACAAATAAACCCGTCGTTGTGCCAAGAGTAATTTGAAACCTACTCCAGCAAAACCTAATGTAAAACGCATTATTCAGGTCTATCACCACAGCTATACAAGTTTTCTATTAATCTTATATATACTAGCAAATATATGCACCCTCCGGTGCAAGTATTTAAGTTTTAATGTAATGAAATATCGTATTAAATTAGAAAGTCTAATAAGAAGGCAGATAAAAAGATTTGAAACAGAGTGGGGGATAATGGAAAAATAGAAATGAAACTTCCATCACTGCGTCTTTCATTGCTGGAATTTTACTTATTTAACTATTTAGTTAAATTAGGGAAAAAAAAGAATAAAATTAACTTATTTTTTCTTGTTAATGGATTTCATTTAAGATTCATTGGGAGAGATTTTTGTTATATTCATTAAAAAAACCAAACAGTTAGGAAATCAATAATACTAAGCACCATATTTAATAAAATCACATTTTAATATTAATATGCAAATTAGCCTTCCCGTTCACACTGGCAAACCGCTATTTTTGTATATATAAATACAATAGCATGTTATTAGTAAGTAGATATGGACAACACTAATAAAAAGGTGAAGCAATTTTATTAATAATTGAGGTTTAAATATAAATAAAATCATGAAGAATGTGAAGTAAATAACTATGTTAATTGTGACTCGATTAGTAATATAGTTTCGGTTACAGACAGAAAAACACACAATCTCCATTATAATAAGACTAGCAAATATATGCACCCCCCAGGTGCAAGTACTTAAGTTTTAATGTAATAAAATATCATATTAAATTAGAAAGACTAACGAAATAAGAATGAAAAGAAAAAAAGATATGAAACAGAGGGGGCTATAATAAAAAAAATAGAACAACTGAAATTTACTCTTCCATCCCTTCCGTCTTTCCTTACTAAATTTTTCTAATTTAACTATTTAGTTAAAATAGGAAGTAAAGAATAAAATTACAGTTATTCCTTCTTGTAAATAATTTTCTTTTAAGATTTATCCCCGAGATTTTTGCTCATATTCATTAAGATAAAACCAAACAATTAAAAATCAATAATACCAAGCACATATTTATTAAAATCAAATTTTAAATATCAATATGCAAATAAGCCTTCCCGTTCATATTGTATGCCGCTATTTTGTTGTATATATAAATACAATTGCATGTTATTAGTACGTAGATATGGTCAACAGTATTAATAATGTAAAACAATTTTATTAATGATTGAAGGTTTAAAAGAATGAAACCATGGATAATTTGACGTAAATGATTAAGGGAATTGTGACTTGAGTAGTGATATAGTTTCGGTTACAGACAGAAAAACACACAATCTCCATTATATAATAATATATATATATATATATAATATATATATATATATGAAAGGTAAAAATGGATATTAAATCCGACAATATGTAAGAAAGTTTTATAGAAAAACAACAAGATGTTAAAAATTTTTGCTGACAGATATCTGTTTCGACATTATGAATATGTCTTTATCAAAGCAACATTGTAAGCGGAAAAACGAAATGAATATATCAGTAATTACAAGACACAGAACGCTCTCGATCAGTACCGGAATTTTTTTTTTAAATTTAAAAAATACGTATTTGTTGTTAAAAAATAAAATCAATTTTATTTTTAAAGCTCAAAAGAGTTTGTAGTAAAAATGTATATGAATATCGAAAAGTTCAGGAAAATGTTCCGGTTACAAATGAAAGTTTAAAAAGGTAACAAGTCCAGCAACATGAATCTGCAATGATGTTAAACTCGCAGAGTCGGGATCCTTATTACATCCGAAAATATGAGCCTCCGGTGATATGATTTAAGTAATTCCAAATTTGTTTTTCTATGGACAGTATGAAAGGTAAAAATGGATATTGAATCCGACAATATGTAAGAAAGTTTTATAGAAAAACAAGATGTTAAACATTTTTGCTGACAGATATCTGTTTCGACATTATGAATATGTCTTTATCAAAGCACCATATATATATATATATATGTATGTGTGTGTGTGTGTATGTGTGTGTGTGTATTTGGGCAGCATTTTTTCATTCATGCATGTTGAATTAAACAACAGACAAATCTCCCGTTTAACAATTTTATTTGCGATTTTTTCAAGTTTTCTGGCCAACTTTTTAATATTTGGGTGGAATTCGTGGATTAGTCCACCAAAGTTCATATCCCGAGTACTTTCGGCACTTCGAAGCGCCATCATCAGGAGGGATGTGTTCCAGGAGATGTGTCTGTTGTTTAATTCAACATGCACATATATAGTTAATTCTTTGTTATTATTATTGGAGAAATGATTAAATGAGTGCTCAATTACTTCTGTAAGAGCTGTATTTCGGAACATCACTTTTAGATGAGTATCCGTCATCAGTGAACGTTTCTGATGACGGATAATCACCTAAAAGTGATGTTCCGAAAACATTGGTAAGACGGACTTTTAAATGTATTGGTGACTATAAATGAATAATATATATAATATATATATATATATATATATATATATATATATATATATATATATGTATATATGTATATTATATATATATGTAAACAAGGTTTGTTTAGAATGGCTTTTTGCCGATAATTTTTTGGAGAATAAGTGCTTAATTGGAGTCGTACCTAATTTTGAAAATTAATTAATTAATAATGAATTAGGCGGGAATACCTATTAAATGTATGGCTAAACAAATCGAGAAAAATCAATCTCTGTATGTACATTTCGGCCTATTAGGCCTCATCAGCAGAGCTATAGATCGGAAGACCGCCCTGTGCGTGATTTGAAACCGGACTGCCAAGCTGACAGGCCGATCCCATAACCCCAACACCAAACGAACTTCTTAGATTTTATGATTTGTTTAGAGTAGGTTAACATTCCTCTTCTAGTGACTTTTATTACACGACGATATGATAAGTTGTAAACAAGGTTTGTTTAGAATGGCTTTTTGCCGATAATTTTTTGGAGAATAAGTGCTTAATTGGAGTCGTACCTAATTTTGAAAATTAATTAATTAATAATGAATATGTGTGTGTGTGTGTGTGTGTGTGTGTGTGGTTAAGAATAGAGGAAAAAGTGTGGACAAAACAACTCAAACAAGCAGATGTTGGGGAAATATTTCGTTACATATAGGTGACTTCTTCAGTCCTTTATTTGAAACATTTGTGCAGAATACATTTGTTTTTATAGTGGAGAAGGTGAACGGGTGAGGGGGTGGATTAAGTCAGGTGAGTGGGATTGAGTTAGTGAAAATTTGATTGGCCGAAAAAAAATGTTAGTGTTGGAACGGGTAGAAAAGAGATGTGATCAGCTGTTTGGACATGTTGGAGTAAATTTAATAGGTATAGGTAGTATAGTGCAAAAGAGGTAGGTGAAATGGTAGGGAGAATGTAGGTCAACATTCTTTAGTTGGCCGAAATTTTTTTTAGAGATTTTGACCCAGTAGGTAAAGGAGAAAAGATCAAGATGTGTGGACGGGTTCGAGGACATATTATAGGTATAGGGAGAAAAGTTGGAAGTTAGTTAGTGCGGAAGAAGTAGGTCGCCATTTTCTTTTAGTTGGCGGGAATCATTTTTTGAGTTTAAGGGGGGATATTTTTATTTTGATGGGACTACAATTTTATCCGTTTTCTATTTTAATTCTATTTTCGTGTATTATGATTTTTTGCGCTCGATATGTCAAGGTTAAAAAAGCCCGGCCTTTGGTTATTGTTTTGATATGTGCTATGATTACCGATTCGCATAGACATCAGAGGTTTTTCTTGTGTATGAGTTTGATCAACGTTGCGTGGTTGAAATTGAATGTATGGTTGTAGTCTACGGTGTGTGGGAATATTGTTATCGTTAGTCTTGTGATCGTAGACGCGCTGGCTGAGACTACGTTGGGTTTCACCGATGTAGCATTTGTTGCAGTCGTTGCAATGGATGGTGTAGATGCCGGCGTTGGGGGTATTGGCGTTGGGGGTATTGGGAGTGTTTGTGCGGGTGGATGAGTTGGTGAGGTACTTAATATGTTTAGGAGGGAGTTTGTATGACTTTTATTCCTAGAGCGGTAAATTGGTTTGTTTTGTATGTTGGTAGGTAGGGTTAGATGTCTGTGGGGGAACTGGAAGGTGTGGTGGTAGTGGTGGCGTTTTTTGGTTTTGTGTTTGAGTGTATTTTGAGGGCCTTTTTCTTGGTGTTTAGGATGAAATGTCTGGGGTATTTTAGTTTTAGTAAGGGAGTTCTTTATGTAGTTGTATTCTTCTTCTATGTATTAATGTTGTTGTATAGCCGACTACAGGACTTCAATAAAATCACAGACACGTATATATAAAAATATGACCCGTCTTTATTTTCTTCGGTGTGTGGGTGTTGAGGGGCAACAAGTATTCACAATGAAAATGCCCGGGTGGCTAGCGAAGAGCGCAGTGTTCACAATGAACTTCCGAGGGTAGTTGATACGGGAGACGAGGTTAACTTCTCGGCTATTGCTGGGGACTGAGTCACACACTTCGTCCACTAGCCTTTATATACAATAAATATGCCCACGCATTTTTATCTTTTGATGTGATAACGGACATTTTTTAAATATTTCTTTATCTTTCTCTCCGCCTTTTCACCGGAAGAGGAGTCTTCCGTTTTTCTTTTTTCTTTTATCTATTTCTTCATCTTATCCCTGCTTCTTGACCGGAAGACCTCTCTTCCGTTCTCCCTTTTTTTAAAAATATATATTTTTATCTTTCTCTTTGTTTTTTTTCCGGAAGCTTCCTCTTCCGTTGCACGATATGCAACATTAAATGCTACATATGCGTAATGCCCTTAAGTAGAAGCCTATCACAAGGCCTGATTTGATTTTGTTGTTGTGTTGAGCGTAGAAGTGTATATAGTCATTTTTGTTGGTGGGTATGCAGTAGACTTTGTAGGTAAGTTTGTTTGGGGATTTTATTAGTAGGGTGTCGAAACGGTAAGATGTTATTAGATTCTTTTTCAAAGGTGAGTTTTATGGTAGGTTGTACGTAGTTGTGTTTTATGTTGGTGTATTGTGTGAGTAGGATCAGTTACCTCCCAAACAATTAAGGACCACACCACCTCCTCTACAAGCACAAATGCTCCATACACCCCAAACGCCAATATTTTTAATTGCTCCTGCAACAAACATGGCAAAGTAGACTTGTGTCTTTAATTCCAAATCCTTATAACTTGTTTGAATTAGCTTGGTTTTTTCTATCTATCTATCTATCTATCTATCTATCTCAGTCTGGTTTTATCTATCTATCTATCTATCTATCTATCTATCTATCTATCTATCTCAGTCTGGTTCTATCTATCTATCTATCTATCTATCTCAGCGTCTTCCTTTTCTGTCTGTCAGTCTATGTGTCCCATCTCTCTCTCTCTCTTTCTCTCTCTCTCTCTCTCTTTGTGTGTGTGTGTGTGGTGTGTGTTTGCATATCAACCTGCTTTGTTCTGTCTGTTTATCTATCTATCTATCTATCTATCTCAGCGTCTTAATTTTCTATCTGTCTGTCAGTCTATGTGTCCATCTCTCTCTCTCTTTCTCTCTCTCTCTCTCTCTCTCTCTCTCTCTTTGTGTGTGTGTGTCTGTGTGTGTGTGTGTGTGTTTGCATATCAACCTGCTTTGTTCTGTCTGTTTATCTATCTATCTATCTATCTATCTATCTATCTATCTCAGTGTCTTCCTTTCTATCTGTCTGTCAGTCTGTGGTCCATCTCTCTCACTCTCTCTCTCTCTCTCTCTCTCTTTCTTTCTCTCTCTCTCTCTCTCTCTCTCTCTCTCTCTCTCTGTGTGTGTCTTCCTATTCTATCTGTCTGCCAGTCTGTGTGACCATGGCCAAGTAAACTTGTGTCTTTAATAGCAAATCCTTATAACTTGTTTGAATTAGCTTGGTTTTTTCTATCTATCTATTTATCTATCTATCTATCTATCTATCTATCTGGTTCTATCTATCTATCTATCTATCTATCTCAGTGTCTTCCTTTCTATCTATCTGTCAGTCTCTCTCTCTCTCTCTCTCTTCTCTCTCTCTCCTCTCACACACAAACACACACACTCTCTCGCTGTTTGCATATCAACCTGCTTTATTCTGCCTGTTTATCTATCTATCTATCTATCTATCTATCTATCTATCTATCTCAGTGTCTTCCTTTTCTATCTGTCTGTTAGTCTATGTGTCCATCTCTCTCTGTTTGCATGTCAACTTGCTTTATTCTGTCTGTGTCTGTTTTTCTATCTATCTATCGATCCTAGTGTGCTCATTTTCTATCTACCTATCTATCTATCTATCTATGTCAGTGTGTTTTTTTCTGTCTTAAGTCTATCTATCTATCTATCTATCTATCTATCTATCTATCTATCTATGTCAGTGTTTTTTTCTGTCTTATGTCTATCTATCTATCTATCTATCTATCTATCTATCTATCTATGTCAGTGTGTTTTTTTCTGTCTAGTCTATCTATCTATCTATCTATCTATCTATCTATCTATGTCAGTGTGTTTTTTTTCTGTCTTAAATCTATCTATCTATCTATCTATCTATCTATCTATGTCAGTGTGTTTTTTTCTGTCTTATGTCTATCTATCTATCTATCTATCTATCTATCTATCTATGTCAGTGTGTTTTTTTTCTGTCTTAAGTCTATCTATCTATCTATCTATCTATCTATCTATCTATGTCTGTGTGTTTTTTTCTGTCTTAAGTCTATCTATCTATCTATGTCAGTGTTTTTTTCTGTCTTATGTCTGTCTATCTATCTATCTATCTATCTATCTATCTATCTATCTATCTCTCTCTCTCTCTCTCTCTCTATATATATATATATATATATATATATAAATTATATATACTATAAATATTATAATTATCTATATATATATATAATTATACTATATATAATATATATATATATATATATTAGTAAGTTTATGTCAATTTATGTTTATTTCTATCTATCTATCTCTTCCAATGGCCTCTCTCTCTCTCTCTCTCTCTCTCTCTCTCTCTCTCTCCCTCTCTCTCACTCACACACACACACACTCTCTCTGTTGACATTTAACCAAATTCTTAACCCCCTTCAGACCGCCAGTCTCTAGATCTACAACCGGATGCCCACACTCGCTCATGCAACAAACACGCCCAAGTAAACATTTGCCTTTACTACCGAAACCTGATAACTAATTTCCCATTCATCGCTTTAACGCAACTATTGAATATAACAATGAAGATGAGGACAATAGTCCCAATAATCCAAATAATCCAAATTATCACACCTCATCTAGAAAATTCATAGAAATTATATATATATATATATATATATATATATATATAATGTATTTCGTATCTATCGTATAATCTATTCATCTGAATGTTCATTTTCTATCTATCTATCTATCTATCTATCTATCTCAGTGTATCCAATAGTTGCGTTAAAGCGATAAATGGGAAATTTATATCTATCTATCTATCTATCTATCTGTTCCAAGGACTTTTCTCTCTCTCTCTCTCTCTCTCACTCTCTCTCTCTCTCTCTTTTCTAACGTGATCTATGTTTCTATCTATCTATTTTAGTATTTCCATATCTATCTAATTCTCTATTTATCTTAGGGTCTTCATTTTCTATCCATCTATCTATCTATCTATCTATCTATCTGTTCCAATGGCTTTTCTCCCTCTCTCTCCCTCTCTCTCTCACTCTCTCTCATTTTTTTTCTAACGTAATCTATGTTTCTATCTATCTATTTTAGTATTTCAATATCTATCTAATTCTCTATTTATCTTAGGGTCTTCATTATCTATCTATCTATCTATCTATCTATCTATCTATCTATCTATCTATTACAGTGTGTTCTTTTTCTGTCTGTCCACCTCTATCATCCCTTCTCTCTCTAAGTTCATATCAAACTATGTTTATTTCTATATATCAATATATCTATCTCTTCTAACAGTCTCTCTCTCCCTGTCTGTCTCTGTTTCTGTCTCTGTCTGTATGTCTGTCTGTTTCTATCTATCTATCTAACTTAGTAAGTTCATAACAATCTAAATTTATTTATATCTATCTATCTATCTATCTGTTCCAATGGCCTCTCTCTCTCTCTCTCTTTCTCTCTCCCTCTCTCTCTCTCTCTCTCTCTCTCTCTCTCTCTATGTTTGTGTTTGCATGTCAACTTGCTTTATTCTCTCTGACTATCTGTTCGTCTGTCTTTCTATCTATCGATCCTAGTGTGTTTATTTTCCATCTATCTATCTATCTATCTATCTATCTATGCCAGTGTGTTCTTTTTCTGTCTTATATCTATCTATCTCTCTATATATAATTATACATAATTATATTATATCTACTATATATATCATAATCTATGTATATACAATTATAATATATATATATATATATATATATATATATATATATTAGTAAGTTCATGTCAATTTATGTTTATTTCTATCTATATATCTATCTATCTATCTATCTCTTCTAATGACTCCCCCCCCCTCTCTCTCTCTGTGTCGGCATTTAACCAAATTCTTAACCCCCTTCAGACCGCCAGTCTCCAGATCTACAACCGGATGTCCACACACATGTAGACCCTAAGATAAATAGAAAAGTAGATAGATATGCAAATACTAAAATAGATAGAAACATAGATTATGTTAGAAAAAGAACACACTGAGATAGATAGATAGATAGATAGATAGATAGATAGAGAGAGACAAAATGAACACTAAGATAAATAGATTATAAGATAGATACGAAAATACAAAATTATATATATATATATATATATATATATATATATATATATATAATTCTCTGAATTTTTTAGATGAGGTGTGATAATTTGGATTATTTGGATTATTGGGACTATTGTCCTCATCCCCATTGTTATATTCAATAGTTGCGTTAAAAAGATGAATGGGAAATTTATATCTATCTATCTATCTATCTATCTATCCATCTGTTCTAATGGCTTCTCTCTCTCTCTCTCCCTCTCTCCCCCTCTCTCTCTCTCTGTCGGCATTTAACCAAATTCTTAACCCCCTTCAGACCGCCAGTCTCCAGATCTACAACCGGATGCCCACACTCACTCATGCAACAAACACGCCCAAGTAAACTATTGAATATAACAATAGAGATGAGGACAATAGACCCAATAATCCAAATTATCACACCTCATCTAAAAAATTCAGAGAAATTATATATATATATATATATATATATATATATATATATATATATATATATATAATTTTGTATTTTCGTATCTCTCTTATAATCTATTTATGTGAGTGTTCATTTTCTCACTCTATCTATTTATCTATCTATCTATCTATAACAGTGTGTTCTTTTTCTGTCTTATATCTATGTATCTCTCTCTATATAATTATATATACTTACATTATATCTACTATATATATTATAATTATCTCTCTCTATATAATTATAATATATATATATATATATATATATATTTGTAAGTTCATGTCAATTTATGTTTATTTCTATCTATCTATGTCTTCTAATGGCTTCTCTCTCCCTCTCTCTCTCTCTCACTCTCTCACACACACTCTCTCTGTCGGCATTTAACCAAATTCTTAACCCCCTTCAGACCGCCAGTCTCTAGATCTACAACCGGATGCCCACACTCATGAAGACCCTAAGATAAATAGAGAATTAGATAGATATGCAAATATCAAATAGATAGATAGTAACATAGATTACGTTAGAAAAAGAACACACTGAGATAGATAGATAGATAGATAGATAGATAGATAGAGAGAAAATGAACATTCAGATAAATAGATTATAAGATAGATACGAAAATACAAAATTATATATATATATATATATATATATATATATATATATATATATAATTTCTCTGAATTTTTTAGATGAGGTGTGATATTTTGGATTATTTGGATTATTGGGACTATTGTCCTCATCTCCATTGTTATATTCAATAGTTGTGTTAAAGCGATAAATGGGAAATTTATTTTTATCTATCTATCTATCTATCTATCTATCTATCTATCTATCTGTTCCAATGGCTTCTCTCTCCCCCTCTCTCTCTCTCTGTCGTCATTTAACCAAATTCTTAACCCCCTTCAGACCGCCAGTCTCTAGATCTACAACCGGATGCCCACACTCGCTCATGCAACAAACACGCCCAAGTCAACTTTTGCCGTTACTACCGAAACCTGATAACTAATTTCCCATTTATCGCTTCAAGGGAACTATTGAATATTTTCGATTTAATCAGTTGCCAAACGCTTTCTTAATAACATTTGCAATTTGCTGAGCTCTCTCTCTCTCTCTTCCTCTCATCCTCTCGCCCTCGCTCGCTCTCTCTCTCTCGCTCGCCCGATCTTATCAATAACAGGAGTTTCGGAGTCAACACGGCACTGAGAATTATTCGCTTTTGTTAATCAAGCCGTTATTAATTTGCAGAATGTGAGTGAGATGTCAATACGGACAAACAAACTTTGTTTGCATATCCACTTGCTTTATAAGATCCATCTCTGTCTGTCTGTCTGTCTGTTTGTATATATATATATATAATATATATATATATATATATATATATATATATATATATATATATATATGCGTGTTGATTATGTAAACATATTATCTACCTATTTATCTATCTATCGCAATCTATTCCTATCTATCTGTTGGTTATCTCAAAATAATCATTCTCTCCCTTAGTCTCTCTCTCTTTCTTTTTTCTCTCTCTCTCTCTCTCTCTCTCTCTCTCTCTATCTATCTATCTATCTATCTATTGATCTTAGTTTGTTCCTATCTATCTATCTATCTATCTATCTGTTGGTTATCTCAAAATAATCATTCTCTCCCTTACTCTCTCTCTCCCCCTCTCTCTCTCTCTCTCTTTCTCTCTCTCTATCTATCTATTTATCTATTGATCTCAGTTTGTTCCTATCTCTCTCTCTCTCTCTCTCCTCTCTCTCTCTCTCTATATATATATATATATATATATATATAATATATATATATATACCAACCCCTTCGCACGAGCAGGATGTGAAACAAGGTCAATTTCTTAAGCGCAGTTCAACAGGTTTGAATTCAGAGTTTTCCTTCTCCTAGACCGGTTGCCTTAAAGAGCCTAGTCTGCCCTACTATTTATCCATAGCTGGAAGGAGAGTAGGATTTTCCAATGGCATTAGCGCTAAGTGAAATGTAGTTACCACATCCAGGATTTGAACTAGGAGCCACGAGTCCATCTCCCATGACTTTAACCATTACATCACTCGCTTCCATATATATATATATACATATATATATATATATATATATATATATATATATTGAATATCTTAACGTAATAATTATCTATCCATCTCAGTCTATTCCTATCTATCTATTTACCTATCTATCTCACTTTGTTCCTATCTATCTATCTCAGCCTGTTCCTATCAATTTATCTTTCTATCTATCTCTGTCTATTCATATCTATCTATCTCAGTCTGTTCCTATCTATCTATCTCTCTATCTATCTATTTATATATCTATTTATCTCATTCTGTTCATATAAATAACATCAGGTTCATATTGATCTATGTGAGTGGGTTTATATCTATCCATATATTAGTAAATTCATACCAGTCTATGTTTTTCTATCTATCTATCTATCTATCTATATTAGTAAGTTCATATGAGTCTGTGTTTTTTCTATCTATCTATCTATCTATCTATCTATTGAGACGTCGTAGTAAGCAAGTTTGAAATCCAGTCGTGCTGTTATGCTTACCTTTAGACTAATATTTTTGGAAAGGTACAAAATCTGAAATATTAAGATAGATATATCTAGTTTTTAATTCTAGAAACAAAACTGAAGAATATATATATAAGATTTTTGGATGTTTGTTTATTTTAGAAACGTTGCTGAATAAAGTATATATTAAATTTTTACTTGAAGGCACTTACAACGCATGTATCGCATAAAATTCGATACTTTTTCTTATAGAAAATGAACTTGACAAGTGTAATCCAGCAAAGGATGGCTCGATGTGTAGAATACCGTACAGACTGTTTCGACTTTATTAAGTCTCATCAGCGGCATATACTAACGATTTCCCTCCGACAGAAATCGAAACCGGGACTTCAGCAGACACAGTGAAACACTAGTGAAACACTTTTATCGCCTCGGCCACAGTACACAGCTGGCCATCCTAGCGAAATTAAGCTTGTCAAATGATACTACTACACGCCTCTTCCATAATAGGTAAGGGGGCGTTATTGAGAGAATAATAACAACAAACAACCGTATGCCCTTCGGCGAAGTGAATAAGATTTTTGGATGTTTGTTTATTTTAGAAACGTTGCTGGATAAAGTATATATTAAATTTTTACTTGAAGGCACTTACAACGCATGTATCGCATAAAATTCGATACTTTTTCTTATAGAAATTCTATAAGAAAAAGTATCGAATTTTATGCGATACATGCGTTGTAAGTGCCTTCAAGGAAAAAATTTAATATATATATATATATATATATATATATATATATATATATATATATATAAGTTTTGTTGAACTGTACACACAATTCCTGTCGGACTAGTTTTTCGTTGATCTGTTCCAATTTTCGGGCCATCTTTCTGGTGTCGGGGTGTAACTGGTATAACAGTCCCCCAAAGGTTTCAAAACGAGCGCTTTCGGCAATACAATTTGCCATCCTCAGGTAGGAAACGATGGTATGATTTCGTGTCTCGTTTTTAACGAGAACAAGTAGTAGCGTGGAATTAGAAGTGGGAGGTAATAACCATTGGTAGTGGGAGGTTGTAGGAATGGTAGTGGTTCGAGCAAGCGTTGCAGTAGTGATTTTATGTGGGAGGGGGGCACAAGTTGTGAGAAGGGGAGGGGTATAATAGAAGGAGGATAGGCGGAAAATTATAAACATTTGAGAATATGTTGACTTATTTCAAAGTTCATCGGGATTGTAGTTTGTAGTGCATTTTTTTCTTCTCATTTGAATTTATTCATTCATTTATTTATTACTCTTTCAAATTAACAGTAACTCAGCAGTAACCCATGTATTTTGATGTTGAGGAATTTTATATGAAATTTGGACTTCATACATATTCGAGATTAAGTAGAGAGTACAAAACTTGTACAGCTTTTTCATCTTCTTTCTATTAATTTTAAACTGAAGGGTAACCCAGGTATTTTGATGTTGGATAATTTTTGTATGAGATTAAGTTTATAATAAAAACAAAATCATTTTAAGTTAATCAATACCGTTTATAAAATTGCGTTTTGGCAATGAAAGGTTCCGAGCAATTTAGGCATGGACCTCACACATATTGGAGGGTAATATTTCATCTTTAAGTTTAGCAGTGCACATAGAGTTTACAAAACATAGTTTTTCCTGTTCTTTCTTTTATTTTATACTGAACAGTAACTCATGTATTTTGATGTTGAGTAATTTATATGTAATTAAGTTTAAACTAAAAACACTATCCTCGTAACGTAATCAATTTCTTTTATAAAATTGCATTTGGCATTGAAAGGGTGCGAGCAATTCCGATTTGAACCTCACACATATTGGAGGTTACTATTTCAAGTATAAATTTAGCAGTGCACACAGTGAGTAGACATCTTGTTCATCTCCATTCTCTTACTTTTAAACTGAACAGTAACTCATGTATTTTGATGTTGAGGAATTTTATATGAAATGAAGTTCATAATAAGAACACATGGCAATGAAAGGGCGTGAGCAATTTGAAATTGGATCTCACACATATTGGAAGTTACTATTTCAAGTATAAATTTAGCTGTGCACACAGTGAGTATAACACTAGTATGTATTTTCCTCTTCTCTCTCTTACTTTTAAACTGAACAGTAACTCATGTATTTTGATGTTGAAGAATTTTATATGAAATTAATTTCATAATAAAAACATAATCATTGTAAGTTAATCAATTTCTTTTATAAAATTGCATTTGGCAATGAAAGGGTGCAAGCAATTTGAAATTGGACCTCACACATATTGGAGGTTAATATTTTATGTTTAAACTTAGTAGGGCACATAGTGAGTACAACACTAGTATATCTTTTTCCTCTTCTTTCTCTTACTTTTAAACTGTACAGTAACTCATGTATTTTGATGTTGAAGAATTTTATATGAAATTAAGTTCATAATAAGAACACTTGGCAATGAAAGGGTGCGAGCAATTTGGACTTGAACCTCACACATATTAGAGGTTACTATTTCAAGTATAAATTTAGCAGTGCACATACTGAGTACAACACTAGTATATATTATTCCTCTTCTTTCTCTTATTTTATACTGAACAGTAACTCATGTATTTTGATGTTGAGGAATTTTATATGAAATTAAGTTCATAATAAGAACACTTGGCAATGAAAGGGTGCGAGCAATTTCGCCCTGGACCTCACACATATTGGAGGTTACTATTTCAAGTATAAATTTAGCAGTGCACACAGTGAGTACAAATCTTATTTCCTCTCCATTCTCTTACT
>CM042182.1:36218887-36223887 GCA_023376005.1 Doryteuthis pealeii | reverse complement strand
TTATTCATTCCCCCCTCATCTCTCTCTCATCACTCTCTCTCTCTCTCTTTCAATCTTTTTTAGAGCTAGAGAACTCGGAAATAATCATAGTGTCTTTCTATTCATCTCTCTCTCTCTCTCCCTCTCCCTCTCTCTCTCTCTCTCTCTCTCTCTCTCTCTCTCTCTTTATTTTCAATCTTTTTAGAGCTATAGAACTCGGAATAATCACAGATAGCTATTGATCCCTTCTGGCATGTTCCTATCTATCTAATTCTGCATGTATCGATCATTATCCCCACGCACCCTAACCCCCCAGTTTTCCTATTCTAACCACCACCACCGCCACCACCACCGCCCCCCCCGCAGCCTCCTCCCCCCTAACCCACTGTCCACCCCTGGTGCCATTTTATCCCGAAACGAACAAACCCATCGCCAGCGCATTCCCATCCTGTACATTAAAATTACGCTGCGCCAGTGCAACTGTTAATGAAACATGTTCTCCACACATCCGGGTACTTCACACCGGATATTTATCTCTGTCCACCATCTTGTGTCGTTTCTACTTTCAATCACGTGATAATCCTCTTTCCCGCCAACTACCCCCGCCACCGTCACCATCATCGTCGCAGCTTTTAATTCTTTTCATTTTGTATCTTTCGTTTTCGCTGTTATCTTTGTTTTTTTGTTTTGTTTTGTTTTTTTTGTTTTGTTTTTTTTTTGGCTGTTTGTTGCGTGGATTTCGTTCTTTCTTGTTTTATCTATTTTTTCTTTCTTTCTGATTTGAAATTGTTTTTTCGGTTTTCTTCTCCCTTTTTTTTGTACTTATCTATATATATATTTAAACTCTCTCTCTCTCTCTCTCTGTCTCTCTGTCTCTCTGTCTCTCCTTTCTTTTTCTCTTTTAATTCTTCATTTCGTTTTATGTTTTTGTTTTGTAAACTTCTCTACTCTTTCAATTTATTGCTTTTTCCTCAACAAGTTTTCTTCATTTTCTTTCTTTTTTTCTTTAATGCTATTTCTTTCTCTTCGTTATTTTTCTCTTTCTTTCTTTCTTTCTTTCTTTCATTCTTTCTTCTTTCTTTCTTTCTCTTTTCGTATCGTTTTCATACATCTTTATTGTCGCTTTCTTTATTCATCATGTAATCCCCTCTGAGAATGTTCTTTCTTTCTTTCTTTCTTTTGTTTGTTCTTTCTTTCTTTCTTTCTTTCTTGTCGTTTTCTTACATCTTTCTTTGACTATTTCTCCTTCTTTATGTATAATTGTTCCTCGCAATATTTGTTCTGTCTTTCTGTATTTCTTTATTACTCTCTTTCATTTTAATAAACCTCATCTTTTTTCTTTCTTTCATACTTCAACCCTAAATTTCTTATTATCTTTCATTGCATAACTATTTTCTTTCCTTTTCTTTCTCTTTTTTCTTTCATCTTATTTTCCATCACTGCCCACCTCTTAACCTCTTTCTCATTCTCTCGGTCTCTTTTTCTTTCTCATTCTCTCTCTCTCTCTTTCTCTCTCTCTCTCTCTCTCTCTCTCTCTCTTTCATTCATTCTCTATGTTTCTTTTCACGCATTTCCAAACTTTTCCATTTCTCATTTTTTCATATAATTGTTCATCAAAATATTCTTTCTTTCTTTCTTTCTTTCTTTCTTTCTCTCTTTCTTTCAAATAAACCTCATTCTTTTTCTCTATTTTGTACATCAATCCGTTCTATGCTATTATCTTTCATTGCATCACTATTTTTCTTTCCTTTTTTATTTCTATCTATTTCCCATCACTTTCCCCCTCTCTATTTATCTCTCTATATATCTCATATTATCTTTACCCCTCTTTCTATTCACGCATTTGCAACCATTGTCATTTCCTCTAACAGCCATTAGTTACATAAACAGAGTTGATACTTTCTTTCTTTCTATTTTTCCTTTCTCTTTCTTTTGTGTACTTTTCCTTGTTTTTCTTCCTATTTCCTATGAGCTATTCATCACAATCTTCATTCTTTCTTTCTTTCTTCCTCTCTTTTTTTTTCTTTCTTTCTTTCTCTCTTCCTTCCTTCCTTTCTTTCTTTCTTTCTTTCTCTCTTCCGTTCTTTCTTTCTTTCTCCCTTTCTTTCTTTCTTTCGTTCTTTCTCTCTTCCTTTCTGTCTTTCTTTCTTTCTTTCTCTCTTCTTTTCTTTCTTTTTTTCTTTCTCTCTTTCTTTCAAATAAACCTCATTCTTTTTTTCTATTTTGTACATCAACCCGTTCTATGCTATTATCTTTCATTGCATCACTATTTTTCTTTCCTTTTTTATTTCTATCTATTTCCCATCACTTTCCCCCTCTCTATTTATCTCTCTATATATCTTCATCTCTAACCCTCTTTCTATTCACGCATTTGCAACCATTGTCATTTCCTCTTAGAGCCATTAGTTACATAAACAGGGTGGATACTTTCTTTCTTACTTTCTTTCTTTTCTCTTTCTTTTATGTACATTCCTTGCTTTTCTTCATCTATTTCTTTACAATCATCTTTCTTTCTTTCCTTTCTTTCTTTCTTTCTAATCATCCCCATTCTTTTTCTTTCTTTTATACTTCAACCCTTTCTTTCTTTTTATCTTTCATTGCATCAGTATACCTTTTCCTTTTAATTTTCTTCTTTTATTTATTTCTATTATTTCCCATCACTTTCCCCCTCTCTATTTATCTCTCTATATATCTCATTTTATCTCTACCCCTCTTTCTATTCACGCATTTGCAACCATTGTCATTTCCTCTAAGAGCCATTAGTTACATAAACAGGGTGGATACACAGACGGAAGTGTATTAAGAATTTCAGCAGATCGAGAAAATAGACCTTGAGGTGCCGGAATCTAATGTGATTTTTCCTTTGTGTACAGAACTTTTACTTGTATCCCGGCCCACTCTGGTGTGTCCATGTGTAGGTGTCCACATGTGAAAGTCACTAATGAGTTCTTCTTTCCTTTGTGTACAGAACTTTTCCTTGCTTCCCTAAAATCGAATAGATGGCTTCTCTTCTGACCTCAAATCAATCCCACATTCATAACGCCTTTTAAGCGTGACCCCTTTTGCCTCACTTTATCCGCGGTTTATATTTTTATAATGTTTATTTCTTCTTTACTAGCAACAATTATGACATGTTTGAATTGTGATGTTAAAGAATATATCTAATGATGAAGAAGAGCCCATAGGAAGCAGGGAAAAGAATCGATATCGGTCAGGATGGAAAGAGAGAAAGAAAGAAAACTGAATTGAAATATCTTATGGTCTCTCTCTCTCTCTCTTTCTCACACACACACACACACTCTCTCTGTCTCTGTCTCTCTGTCTCTCTGTCTCTCTCTCTCCAACCGTTCCTACCGGTCATCACGCAAGAGACGTCCTCCTCACGGTATCCAGTATCCATACAGAGCTGATCAATTTAAGTTTCTTTGCTGGGTGACCCACTCTAAATATATCGTATATCTCAAAATTGCATTAAAGAAATAATTCCTGATATCAAATATTTAGCTGGTGCAAATATAACTGCGTTATTTAATCATCATCATCATCATCATCATCATCATCATATCATCATCATCATCAGCAGCAGCAGCAGCAGCAGCAGCAGATTGCGCAGATTTCCATAATTCCCCATCTCTCACTCTCCAACCGCCCCAATACGTGATCGCCAATAGTGGCCCTCCTCACGGCACCCAGTGTCCATATAAAGCTGATCAATTTAATATTTTTGCTGATCGGCCCACTCTGGTGTGTCCATGAGTAGGTGTCCACATGGGAACATCTCTACAGAATGGAAGACTGAATTACAAATGTTTATAAAGAAAAACTGAACGAAATATCATTTCACAGAAATAAGCTCTGATTTCAAATATTTCACTGGTCCAAAAATAATAGCAATATTTAACTATCATCAGCAGGCCACAATGACTGCACATATGAACCTGGCTCTCTTTCTCTATCTCCAAAAGTCCATATCAGTCTTCATTTCTGACAGGTCCTACTCACGGCATCCAGTTTCCGCATAGAACTGATCAATTTAATTTTTTGCTGGTGTTTCGATTTTGGTGTATCCATGGGTAGGTGGCCTCATGTGAAGGTCACTAATGAGTTCTCATTTCCTTTGTTTACAGAACTTTTACTTGTATCCCGGCCCACTCTGGTGTGTCCATGTGTAGGTGTCCACATGTGAAAGTCACTAATGAGTTCTTCTTTCCTTTGTGTACAGAACTTTTCCTTGCTTCCCTAAAATCGAATAGACGGCTTCTCTTATGACCTCAAATCAATCCCACATTCATACCGCCTTTTAAGCGTGACCCCTTTTGCCTCACTTTATCCGCGGTTTATATTTTTAAATGTTTATTTCTTCTTTACTAGCAACAATTATGACATGTTTGAATTGTGATGTTAAAGAATATATCTAATGATGAAGAAGAGCCAATAGGAAGCAGGGAAAAGAATCGATATCGGTCAGGATGGAAAGAGAGAAAGAAAGAAAACTGAATTGAAATATCTTATGGTCTCTCTCTCTCCTCTCTCTCTCTCTCTCTCTCTCTCTCTCACACACACACACACACACACACACACACACCACACTCTCTCTCTCTCTCTCCAACCGTTCCTACCGGTCATCACCCAAGAGACGTCCTCCCCACGGTATCCAGTATCCATACAAAGCTGATTAATTTAAGTTTTTTTGCTGGGTGACCCACTCTAAATATATCGTATATCTCAAAATTTCATTAAAGAAATAATTCCTGATATCAAATATTTAGCTGGTGCAAATATAACTGCGTTATTTAATCATCATCATCATCATCATCATCATCATCATCATCATCATCATCATCAGCAGCAGCAGCATCACCATCATCATCAGCAGCAGCAGCAGCAGATGGTGCCGATTTCCATAATCATGTTTCTCTCTCCAACCTTCCCTATCAGTCATCGCCAAGAGTGGTCCTCCTCACGGAATCTGTAGTCCATACAGAGCTGATCAATTTTAATATTTTTATCTCTCTCGGGGG
>CM042182.1:36208032-36215532 GCA_023376005.1 Doryteuthis pealeii | reverse complement strand
GAAGCTTCCTCTTCCATCACCCCCGTCTTTCCTTGCTAAACGTTTCTAATTTAACTATTTAGTTAAATTAGGAAGTAAATAATAAAATTACAGTTATTTCTTTTTGTTAATTAATTTCTTTTAAGATTTATCTCCGAGATTTTTGCTCATATTCATTAAGATAAAATCAAATAATTAGAAATCAACAATACCAAGCACATATTTATTAAAATCAAATTTTAAATATCAATATGCAAATTAGGCTTGCAGTTCACACTGTAAACCGCTATTTGTTGTACATATAAATACAATTGCATGTTATTAGTACGTAGATATGGCCAGCAGTATTAATAATGAAAAACAAATTTATTAATAATTGAGGCTTAAGTAAAAATGATTCATTGAGAATGTGATGTATAATAACTAAATGGATAGTGACTTGAGTAGTGATATAGTTTCGGTTACAGAAAAACAAACACATAATCTCCATTATAATAAGATATATACTTTATGTGCATTTATCTGTGTCTCTGTTTATACTGTGTAATGTTTAATCTCACGTTCTATGATATGTAAGTATTAATCGATACAGTCGACTGTCACCCACATATGTCTGGTTTATTTCGGGCCCATGTTGATAAGTTAAAAGAAAAACGAAATAAAGAAAAACGTTGAAGTAATTTGCTTTCGTGTTGGCGCCAAGTGTCGAAAGGTTTTCAACTAAAACTCGTATAAGCGTAATAAAAGCTCTGGCAAGAGATATTTCAAAGCTAAATGATTACAGAAATATATTTACCAACCCCTCCGCTCGAGCAGGATATAGCACAAGGTAAATTTCTTAAGCGGATTTCAACAGGTTTGAATTCAGAGTGTTTCTTTCTCATAGACCGGTTGACTCACCAAGGTTAAAGAGCCCAATCTGCCCTACTATTTACCCACCAATCTAGCCCAAGTAAGGACGAAAATGGGGTCTTGAATGTAACTGACTGCTCGGCCACAATGATTCCGTCCTAAAACATCACGCGTTGCCTCCTAGAGCCAGCAGGTGGTCATATTGTGTATTATCATATATATATTACCAACCCCTCCACACGAGCAGAATGTGACACAAGGTCAATTTCTTAAGCGGAGTTCAACAGGTTTGAAATCAGTTTTCCTTCTCCTAGACCGGTTAAAGAGCCTAGTCTGCCCTACTATTTACCCATAACTGGAAGGAGAGTAGGATTCATATCTTTCCCTAGGTTATTAGCGCTAAGTGAAATCCAATTACCACATCCAGGATTTGAACTCGGGGCGACCAGTCCATTTCCCATGACTTTAACCATTACACCACTTTGCTTAAAAACATATATCAATAAGTAGTAGGACCTGTGGATTAACTACAGTATAATCATTTAATCATTACAACATTTGATATATTAACTTAAGAGCTATTGTAAAATAGTTCAATATGTAAAAAGTATAATAATCTTCATTTAACTCTCTCACTAATTTTCTTTCTTTCCTTCTTTTCATCATCCAGCATGTTAACCAGAATGCCATAAATAAATAAACGATTCCTATGTTGGTTGGGCAAAGAACTGTTCAGCAGATCCTTATACTGATGGTAACAAAAAAAATAAAATTATAATACATTTATTAATCATACTGATATTTATTCTAGCAGTATGATAATTTAATTATGACAACGTTTGAGATGTTTACTTAAGAGCTTTTGCGATAGAGTTCAATATGTAAAAAGTATAATAATCTTGATTTAACTATCTCACTCATTTTTTGTTTCTTTCCTTTTTTCATTATATTCAATTGAAGCAGATTAGCGATATCGCTTCCACACGCTAACCTCCTCTCTATCTTTGCCTTACTCAAGTGTCGAAAGTTTTTTTCCACCAAAATTCGTACAAGCGTAAGAAAAATAGTTCAAAGCTAAATGCTTGCAGGACCTGTAAATATATCACAGTATGATAATTTGATTATTCCAGCATGTGATGTATTTTCTTAAGAGCTATTGTAATAGAGTTCAATATGTAAAAAGTATATTAATCCTTTTAACTATCTCTCTCTCTCTCTCTCTCTCTCTCTCTCTCTCTCTCTCTCTCTCTCTCTCTCTCTCTCTCTCTCTCTCTTCTCTCTTCTCTCTCTCTCTCTCTCTTCCCTTTCTCTCTCTCTCTCTCTCTCCTCTCTCTCTCTCTCTCTCCTCTCTCTCTCTCTCTCTCTCTCTCTCTCTCTCCTCTCTCTCTCTCTCTCTCTCTCTCTCTCTCTCTCTTCTCTCTTTCTCTCTCTCTCTCTCTTTCTCTCTCTCTCTCTCTCCTTTCTCTCTCTCTCTCTCTCTCTCTCTCTCTCTCTCTCTCTCTCTCTCTGTTGAAGACATGGAGTGACCTCATCGTCATCGGCGACGGACTTCTAAAGAGAAGAGAAGAGATGCAACAAAAAGAATATTTGATGTTATGGTAGTGCGAAGTTTATTTCTGGTATATACAATATTTGCTATCTTTAAATAATCTACGACTTGATAAAAAATCTTCGTAGAGTCTCCATAATTTCGCTGACGAAGAGAGACAATGGGAACAGAAGATATATGTTAATTAAAGCAATGCTGATCCGTTGAAACTAAATTCTCGCTCCCATGTTTGTTGATCTGGGATTTATCTTATAAAATAAAACATGAGCTCTAAGAAAACAAAGTCTTGTGTTGATTAACTAAAAACAAACTACAATACAAGACGTCCCAGTATCAAGTAGAGAAGAATATAAAAGAAGAAACCAGCCCAGAGCAGCCTATAATCCACAGGTAACAGATACAGAAAATAAGAAGTCAGCTACTTAGAAGCATAGAAGAAGAAACACAAGATAAGTATAAAGAAGATAAGTATATCAACCACGGGTATACTACAATTACTACAATATACGTACAATAGGCCATGTTATGATTATGGTCTGTGAAAATAATATTTGATGCCACGGTAGTACGAAGTTTATTTCTGGTATATACAATATTTGCTATCTTTAAATAATCTACGACTTGATAAAAAATCTTCATAGAGTCTTCATAATTTCGCTGACGAAGAGAGACAATGAGAACATAAGATTTCAGTTAAATAAAGCAATGGAGATCTGTATGTTGAAATTAAATTCTCGCTCCCATGTTTGTTGATCTGGGATTTATCTCATAAAATAAAACGTGAGCTCTAAGAAAAAAACGCAAAGTCTTGTGTTGATTAACTAAAAACAAACTACAATACAAGACGTTCCAGTATCAAATAGAGAAGAATCCAAAAGAAGAACCAGTCCAATACAGTCTAAAATCTACAGATACTAAGAAGCATAGAAGAAGAAACACAAGATAAGTATAAAAAAGATAAGTATATCAACCATAGATATACAGATATACTACAACTACTACAATATACGTACGATACGTCATGTTATAAGTATGCTAGGCAACAAAAAGAATATTTGATGCCACGGTAGTGCGAAGTTTATTTCTGGTATATACAATATTTGCTATCTTTAAATAATCTACGACTTGATAAAAAATCTTCATAGATTCTTCATAATTTCGGTGACAAGGAGAGACAATGAGAACATAAGATTTCAGTTAAATAAAGCAATGGAGATCTGCATGTTGAAATTAAATTCTCGCTCCCATGTTTGTTGATCTGGGATTTATCTCATAAAATAAAACATGAGCTCTAAGAAAAAACGCCTAGTCTTGTGTTGATTAACTAAAAACAAACAAAAATACAAGACGTTCCAGTATCAAGTAGAGAAGAATCCAAAAGAAGAACCAGCCCAATACAGTCTAAAATCTACAGATACTAAGAAGCATAGAAGAAGAAACACAAGATAAGTATAAAAAAGATAAGTATATCAACCATAGATATACAGATATACTACAACTACTACAATATACGTACGATACGTCATGTTATGAGTATGGTAGGCAACAAAAAGAATATTTGATGTCATGGTAGTGCAGAGTTTCTTTCTGGTAAATACATCATTTGCTATCTTTAAATAATCTACGACTTGATAAAAAATCTTCATAGAGTCTTCATAATTTCGGTGACAAAGACAGACACTGAGAACAGAAGATATCGGTTAATTAAAGCAATGGAGATCTGTTTGTTGAAATTAAATTCTCGCTCCCATGTTTGTTTATCTGGGATTTATCTCATAAAATAAAACATGAGCTCTAAGAAAAAACGCAAAGTCTTGTATTGATTAACTAAAAACACAACACAAGCCCTCCCAGTATTAAGTAGAGAAGAATCCAAAAGAAGAAACCAGCCCAATACAGTCTAAAATCTACAGGTAACAGATACAGAAAATAAGAACCCAGCTACTTAGAAGCATAGAAGAAGAAACACAAGATAAGTATTAAAAAAAGATAAGTATATAAACCATAGATATACGCGTATACTACAACTACTACAATATACGTACAATACGCCATGTTATGATTATGGTCTGTGAAAAGAATATTTGATGTCACGGTAGTGCTGAGGTTTTTTTTCTATTAAATACAATATTTGCTATCTTTAAATAATCTACGACTTGATAAAAAATCTTCATAGAGTCTTCATAATTTCGGTGACAAGGAGAGACACAGAGAACAAAAGGTTTCAGTTAAGTAAAGGAATGGAGATCTGTCCGTTGAAACTAAATTCTAGCTCGCATGTTTGTTGATCTGGGATTTCTCTTATAAAATAAAACATGAGCTCTAAGAAAAAAAAACAAAGTCTTGTGTTAGTTAACAAACAATAGAAGAGAAGAATCCAAAAGAAGAAACCAGCCCAATACAGTCTAAAATCTACAGGTAAAAGATAGTGAAAATAAGAAGCCAGCTACTTAGAAGCATAAAAGAAGAAATACAAGATAAGAATAAAAAAAGATAAGTATATCAACTACATGTATATGGGTATACTACAACTACTACAATATACGTACGATATGTCATGCTATGAGTATGGTAGGCAACAAAAGGAATATTTGCTGTCACGGTAATGCAGAGTTTTTTTTCTAGTAAATAGAATATTTGCTATCTTTAAATAATCTACGACTTGATAAAGTATCTTCATAGAGTCTTCATAATTTCGCTGACAAAACATACACTGAGAACAAAAGGTTTCTGTTAATTGAAGCAGCCTAAAATCTACAGGTAACAGATAAAGAAAATAAGAAGCCAAATACTAAATAGGACACAAGAAGAAAACAAGATAAGTATAAAGAAAGATAAGTATATCAACCATAGATATACGGGTATACTGCAACTACTACAATATACGTACGATACGTCATGATATAAGCATGGTATAGGACAAAAAGAATACTTGATGTCACGGTTGTGTAGAGTTTATTTCTGGTAAATACAATATTTGCTATCTTTAAATAATCTATGACTCGATAAAAAATCTTAACAGAGTCTTTATAATTTCGGTGACAAAGAGAGACACTGAGAACATAAGATTTCAGTTAAATAAAGAAATGGATATCTGTCCGTTGAAACTAAAATCTCGCTCGCGTATTTGTTGATCTGGGATTTATCTCCTGAAATAAAACATGAGCTCTAAGAAAAAACGCATAGTCTTGTGTTGATTAACTAAAAACAAACAACACAAGACGTCCCAGTATCAAGTAGAGAAGAATCTAAAAGAAGAAACCAGCCCAAAGCAGTCTAAAATCTACAGGTAAAAGATAGTGAAAATAAGAAGCCAGCTACTTAGAAGCATAGAAGAAGAAATACAAGATAAGTATAAAAAAGACAAGTATATAAACCACGGGTATACGTGTATACTACAACTACTACAATATACGTACGATACCTCATGCTATGAGTATGGTACGCAACAAAAGGAATATTTGCTGTCACGGTAATGCAAAGTTTTTTTTCTAGTAAATAGAATATTTTCTATCTTTAAATAATCTCCGACTTGATAAAAAATCTTCATAGAGTCTTCATAATTTCGGTGACAAAGAGAGACACTGAGAACATAAAATTTCAGTTAAATAAAGAAATGGATATCTGTCCGTTGAAACTAAATTCTCGCTCGCGTGTTTGTTGATCTGGGATTTCTCTTATAAAATAAAACATGAGCTCTAAGTAAAAAAACATAGTCTTGTGTTGATTAACTAAAAACAAACAACAATACAAGACGTTCCAGTATCAAGTAGAGAAGAATCCAAAAGAAGAACCAGCCCAATACAGTCTAAAATCTACAGGCAACAGCTACTTAGAAGCATAAAAGAAGAAACACAAGATAAGTATAAAAAATACTACAACTTCTACAATATACGTACGATATGAGTATGGTAGGCAACAAAAAGAATATTTGATGTCATGGTAGTGCAGAGTTTATTTCTGGTAAATACATATTTGGCTATCTTTAAATAATCTACGACTTGATAAAAAATCTTCATAGAGTCTTCATAATTTCGGTGACAAAGAGAGACACTGAGAACATGAGATTTCAGTTAATTAAAGCAATGGGGATCTGTTCGTTGAAACTAAAATTTCGCACGCGTCGTTCTTGATCTGGGATTTATCTCATAAAGTAAAACATGAGCTCTAAGAAAAAACGCCTAGTCTTGTGTTGATTAACTAAAAACAAACAACAATACAAGACGTTACAGTATTAAGTAGAGAAGAATCCAAAAGGAGAAACCAGCCCAAAGCAGCCTAAAATCTACAGGTAACAGATACAGAAAATAAGAGCCCAGCTGCTTAGAAGCATAGAAGAAACACAAGATAAGTACTAAAAAAAGATAAGTATATCAACCATAGATATACGGATATACTACAACTTCTACAATATACGTACAATACGTCATGTTATGAGTATGGTAGGCAACAAAAAGAATATTTGATGTCACGGTAGTGCAGAGTTTATTTCTGGTAAATACATTATTGGCTATCTTTAAATAATCTACGACTTGATAAAAAATCTTCATAGAGCCTTCATAATTTCAGTGACAAAGACAGACACTGAGAACAGAAAATATCTTCTAATTAAATCATATAATTTTCCTGGCCAGTGAAGACAATATCTAAATATATTGCTTGTCACGGATTCAACTTTTCTCTCTGTCTTCATTGTTTTATGTTGGAGGATCGACAAGAAAGGTCACTCTTGTCAAGGAGATTGTCGCATTTTTTTTTTTTTTTTGGAGACGTTGCGTCTGGACCAAAAGTTAATTGCTGTCATTCAGTTCGAGAAGACTGAAAGATAACTATTGTTATGACTATTGAATTCGTCGGCTTTGATCTGTGAACGAGGAAAAAGTAGGTAAAGACCCCCCACCGTCAGTGTCTGGAAGTGTCGGGCTGTGTGTTCTTCAGTTGCTAGCCAGATTTAATTCGAGAGGTGAGCACCGGCCAGATGGTGCTTGGTGCCGAAGAAATGAAAAATGATTGAGAACGATGTAAGATGGCGTTTAGTTCAATGTAAGTCCTACTAATAATCGTTGAGTTGGAAATAGAGTAGAGATAAAAAAAAAATGGAACTATCTCATGTCGAATTA
>CM042182.1:36190532-36203032 GCA_023376005.1 Doryteuthis pealeii | reverse complement strand
CCCGTGTGAGCGTGAATGCGTTTTTTTTTTGTTTTTTTTTTTTACGTGTGCGTATGTTGTAATGCGCGTGACATTGAAAATGCGTGTTGGTTGTGACGTTAAGACTGTATCCTAGCGCGGGATTTTGTACGTGGGTATGTGCGAATGAAAAAGTGTATTTGTGTTTTGTGACGTTTCCTGTTGGATTTTACATCAATTTAATCATTTAATATTATTAATATTAGTATTATTATTATTAATATTATCATATTTATTTGTTTATTTACTTATTTATATCTAATTCAATTTATCTTTTTATATTTTATAATATTTAATTCTTTTGATAAAGAGGTATTACCTCGAAAATTCAAGAAATAATTAAAAATACAGGTCAACACACAACACCATTGTTACCGTATTATTATTTTTTATTTATTCCAAACCGCATTGTGATAGCCTTCTAAATCAACCTCCTAACCAATACATACACAATGCTTCAAGCAAATTATGAAACTCTCTTATATATCTGAGTGTATGTGTGTGTGTGTGTGTGTGTGTGTGTGTGTGTGTGTGAGCCGAAGACATATGCAGTAACAGAACAAATAAGCGTATACACATATAGACAGAAAAGTAAGTATTGTATATATATATGTATTTACCCAACTACTCTGCAAAAGCAGAATATAAGCGCTAATCAATAAAGAGAGAGAGAGAGAGAGAGAGAGAGAGAGAGAGAGAGAGAGAGAGAGAGAGAGAAATCACCGTCAAATGGAGACAAACAAAGGTTGAAGTAAACTAATTATATATATATATATTATATATATATATATATATATATTATAAAATGGATACAAGAGATAACCTACTTGAGTTTCACCATAAATATCTTCAGGGTTAAACCCACTGAATTAATCGAGACACGGATTAATCGCAGTCGATTTCATGTGTGTGGTCATTGCATTCCGTGAAATCGACTGCTATTAATTGGTGTCTCGATTGATTCATTGGATTTAACCCTGAAAATCCTTATGATGAAACTCGAGTAGGTTATCTCATGTACGCATTTTATAATACATTTGCTCTACTTAGTATTGAGCACTTTGTATTAGTTATATCGCTGACTTACCCCCTACCCTGAATTCCACACTTACTAACCATCGTGAGCATATTCACCGGTAAGTCAACTTTTCCTTTATATATATATATATATATATATATATATATATATATACTACTGATAACTACTCTCTCCCTTATATATACTAGCAAATATATGCACCCTCCGGGAGCAAGTATTTAAGTTTTAATGTAATAATATATTATATTAAATTAGAAAGGCTAATTAAACTAAATAAGAATGCAGATAAAAAGATTTGAAACAGAGTGGGGTATAATCGAAAAATAGAACAACTAAAACTTACTCTTCCATCACTCTCGTCTTTCATTGTTACTTTTTTTTTAATTTAAGTATTTAGGTAAAAGAGGAAGTGAAGAATAAAATGACAGTTATTTTTTCTTGTTAACAGATTTCATTTAAGATTCATTGAAGAGACTTTTGCTTATATTTATTAAAATAAAAGCAAACCATTAGAAATCAATAATACTAAGCACATATTTATTAAAATCACATTTTTAATATCAATATGCAAATTAGCCTTCCCATTCACCCTGTAAACTGCTATTTTTTGTACATATCTTATTATAATGGAGATTGTGGGTTTGTCTGTCTGTAACCGAAACTATATTACTATATAAGTCACAATTCCTTTCGTTATTTACATCACATTCTCCATGATTTTATTTTTATTTAAACCTCAATTATTAATAAAATTGTTTTACATTACTTACACTGTTGACCATATCTACATACTAATAACATGCAATTGTATTTATATATACAACAAAATAACGGATTACAGTGTGAATGGGAAGGCTAATTTGCATATTGATCTTAAAAAATTGATTTTAATAAATATATGCTTAGTATTATTGATTTCTAATTGTTTGGTTTTATCTTACTGAATATGAGCAAAATTCTCTTCAATGAATCTTAAATGAAATCCATTAACAATATAAAATAACTGTCATTTTATTCTTTACTTCCTCTTTTAACTAAATACTTAAATTAGAAAAATAACAATGAAAGACGAGAGTGATGGAAGAGTAAGTTTCAGTTGTTCCATCTTTTATTATACTCCCTCTGTTTCAAATCTTTTATATACTCCCTCTTTTCAAATCTTTTATCTGTATCTTATTTAGTTTCATTAGCCTTTCTAATTTAATACATTTATTACATTAAAAACTTAAATACTTGCATCCGGAGGGTGCATATATTTGCTAATATATATATATATATATAATATAATATATATTTATATATATGCATGGTGTTGATTGGGAGTCTCCGTATGCTTCTAGTATAAATAACTAAGGGAATTGTGACTTGAGTAGTAATATAGTTTCGGCTACAGATGGAAAAACACACAATCTCCATTATAATAAGATATATATATCAGACTACTTTCACTTTTGTCTCCATTTGTTCGCTCTCTCTTCTCCTCTCCTCTCTCTCTCTCTCTATATATATATATATATATATATTATATATATAATATATATATAATTACTGATCAGAGAGAGAGAGAGGAAGGTAAGCGTACATTGGGAGGCTGAATGCAGAGATGAAAAACTTTGTCAAATTTTGAATCCGTTGACCTCACGCCGAAAATGCTTTCTCTGAAATGTAATGTACGGACAAAGTCATCACCTTTCCGGCCATCAATAGACACAATATAAGATTAAGATTGGCACGTGCGAGAGCCGTACGTGGCCCCTGCAAATAGTGACTATCCCAGGCGACAGAGGTTAACCCCCGGTTTCCTCATCACAGATATTTCTATCCGGCCATCACGCCCTCCACTCGCGTTCCCTCTGACTCAACATCCCCACCTTCCCCAAAATAATCCTTCACTTTTGAGAAAGCCAGCATTTTCCAGCGTAGACAATTTTGAATTCCAGAAACAAGGTGCTCTACCTTTTGTCCTCCTCACCCTTGCCCTTCCGCCCCCGCCTCCTCCATCACTCCCTCCTGACCGACGCATCTTCATCTTATTGTTGAGGGCAAAGGGACTTTTTCTATTTCCGTGAATGTTATCTGCGCGCTCTCGGCAATGTAATGATTAAATCGACTTGCGTGAATGGCACTGTCCTTGATTGTTGAGGCCTCCAGGACGCGGGGAGGAGCGCCACGCCCATAATCAGTTGCACATTTGGATACTCGGACTCTAGAGTTACATACACATTCGTTAAAAAAAGCAGCAGAATAAACGGTAAATAAAACAATACTTGTATATATATATATATATATATATATATATATATATATTCCAACCCCTCCGCATGAGCAGTATATAACACCAGGTCAATTCTTTATGCTGAGATTAGTAGGTTTAAATAAATAGTTTTCCTTCTCCAAGAGTGGTTACCTAGCCAAGGTTAAAGAGCCCAGTTTGATATACAATTTACCAACCCCTTCACACAAGCAGGATGAGGCACAAGGTCAATTTGTTAAGCAGAATTTAGCAGGTTTGAATTCAGAGTATGACCTGCTATTTACCAAACCCCTCTCCACGAGCTGGATGTAACACACGGTAAATTAATATAGTACAGTTTAACAGGTTTGAATTTATAGTTTTCCTTCTCTAAGACTGGTTACCTAGACAAGTTTAAAGAGCCCAGTTTGACCTACTATTTACCAAACCTTTCCGCAAGAGCAGGATGTGACACGAGTTCAATTTTTTAATCGGAGTTTAACAGTTTTGAATTAAACGATTTCCTTCTCTTAGATTGGTTACCTAGTCATCGTTAAAGAGCCCAGTCATCCCTACTATTTAGCTGTAGCTGGAGGGATAGTTAGATGCATACCTTTCCCAAGGATATTAGTGCTATGTGAGATGTAAATATGTCTCATCCAGTATTTGAACTCAGTGTTGAGGGCAAAGGGACTTTTTCTATTTCCGTGAATGATATCCGCGCGCTCTCGGCAATGTAATGATTAAATCGACTTGCGTGAATGGAACTGTCCTTGATTGTTGCAGCCTACATGACGCGGGGAGGAGCACCACGCCCATTACCAGTTGAACATTTGGATACTCGGACTGTAGAGTTACATACCCATTCGTTAAAAACGCAGCACAATAAACGGTAAATAAAATTATACTTATATATTTTATATATATATATATATATATATAGAGAGAGAGAGAGAGAGAGACATAGATAAGATATAGATATATGTTATTTTGGAAAAAGTGACTTACCTGTGAAGATGGTCACAATGGTTAGTTGTTGCAAAATTGCGAAAGGTAAGACAGTTATATAACAAATAAAAAGTGCTCAATACGTTAGTAGAGCAAATTTATTGTAATACAGGTACAAGTAATAAACTACTCGAGTTTCACCATAAGGATCTTCAGGGTTAAATCCATTGGATTAATCAAAATATGATTAATTGCAGTCGATTACATGGGTTTATCAAAGTTTATTAAAGAAACACGTGTAATCGCTGCAATTAATCAATATCTTGATTAATCCAATGGATTTAACCCTGAAGGTCCTTAAGGTGAAACTCGAGTAGGTTATTATACCTGTATTACAATATATATATAATATATATATATATATATATATATATATATTGGATATATATATATATATATATATATATATATATATATATATAATATATATATATACCAACCCTCCGCATGAGCATGATATAATATCAGGTCATTTTTTTAAGCGGAGCTTAACAGGTTTGAATTCATATGTTTCCTTCTCCTAGATTGGTTACCTAGCTAAGATTAAAGAGCCCAGTTTGACCTATTATTTACCAAACCTCTCCGCAAGAGCAGGATGTGACACGAGCTCAATTTTTAAAGCGGAGTTTAACAACTTTGCATTCAAGTTTTCCTTCTCCTAGATTGTTTACCATAGCCAAAGAGCCCAGTCAGCCCTACTATTTAGCTGTAGCTGGAGGGATAGTTAGATGCATATCTTTCCCAAGAGTATTAATGCTATGTGAGATGTAAACTCATACAGCCTTTGAACTCATTGTTGAGGGCAAAGGGACTTTTTCTTTTTCCGTGAATGTTATCTGCACGCTCTCGGCAATGTAATGATTAAATCGACTTGCGTGAATGGCACTGTCCTTGATTGTTGAGGCCTCCAGGACGATGGGAGGAGCGCCTCGCCCATTATCAGTTGAACATTTGGATACTTGGACTCTAGAGTTAAATACCCATTCGTTAAAAAGGTCGCAGAATGAATGGTAAAAAAAACAATATATTCACCAGCCCCCAGGATGCAACACAGGGTCAATGAAGAGTTTTCCTTCTCCTAGACTGATTACCTAGCCAAGGCTAAAGCACCCAGTCTACCTCATTGTTTACCCCCCGCACACACACATACGAGCAGGATGCGACACAAGGTCAATTTCTTAAGCGGAATTTAACAGCTTTGGATTCATAGAAAAAACTGAGATAGATTGATAGATAGATGGTTAGGAAAATACTAAGATATATATATATATATATATATATAATATATTGAGAGAGACTTAATTGCAAATTATGACTAATTAGAGCCAATTAAAACAGAGTTGTTTTTCAAACATAATGCAATCCCAAAAGCAAGGAATAATTTAGTATAATTTTCGTGTCATTAAACTAAACAGTAAAAAAGCCTTTAGAGAATAAATGTTGATTAACCCAGGTTTAGTATAATAATATATATATATATATATATATATATATATATATAGAGAGAGAGAGAGAGAGAGGGGAGAGAGAGAGAGAGAGGAAGGATTTACATAGATATTGGTACATAGGAAAAAACTTTGGAAGATAGATAGACAGACAGGCAGGCAGATAGATAGATAAATAGGAAAAGGCTAAGGTAAAAGATACCTATATGGATAGATATTAAAAGATTTAGATAGATATATATAAATATAGATAGATAGATAGATAGATAGATAGCAAATACTATCATAGATCGATATATATGTGTCCCCCTATAGATTAACACTTAGTCTTGAGCAAGCAATAGATTCTATGTAAAATCACCTCCACTTCGTGCGTGTCCTCCCCTCTCTTTCTCTCTCTCTCTCTCTATATATATATATATTATATATATATATATATTATTATACCTATAACCTGGGTTATCACATTTACTCTAGGCTTTTTTATCTGTTGATTAAGTGAGCGGAGAGAAGGAGGAGCGAGCATTATTTCCTTGCTTTTGGGATTGCATTATGTTTGAAAAACAACTCTGTTTTAATTGGCTCAATTAGTCATAATTATTGCCCATTAAGTCTCTCTCAATAATATATATAATATATATATAATATATATATCTTAGTATTTTCCTAAATCGCATCTTATCATTCAAATCTACTCAGTTTTTCTAATGAATCCAAAGCTGTTAAATTCTGCTTAGAAATTTGACCTTGTGTCGCATCCTGTCTCGTATGTGTGTGTGCGGGGGGTAAACAATGAGGTAGACTGGTGTGCTTTAGCCTTGCTAGGTAATCAGTCTAGGAGAAGGAAAACTCTTCATTGACCCTGTAAGTTGCATCCTGGGGGCTGGTGAATATATTGTTTTTTTTACCATTCATTCTGCGAACCTTTTTAAGAATGGGTATTTAACTCTAAGTTCCAAGTATCCAATGTTCAACTGATAATGGGCGAGGCCTCCTCCCACGTCCTGAGGCCTCACAATCAAGGACAGTGCCATTCACGCAAGTCGATTTAATCATTACAGTTGCCGAGAGCGTGCAGATAACATTACGGAAAAAGAAAAAGTCCTTTGCCCTCAACAATGAGTTTCAAAGGCTGTATGGTTTTAACATCTCACATAGGCATTAATAACTCTTGGAAAGATTGCATCTAACTATCCCTCAAGCTAACTAAACTAGTAGGGCTGACTGGGGCTTCTTGGCTATGGTAAACAATCTAGAGAAGGAAAACTTTGAATGCAAGTTGTTTAAATACTCCGCTTTAAAAATTGAGCTCGTGGTCACACCTGCTCTTGCGGAGAGGTTTGGTAAATAATAGGTCAAACTGGGCTCTTTACATCTTAGCTAGGTAACCAAATCTAGGAGAAGGAAACATTGAATTCAACCTGTTAAGCTCCGCTTAAAATGACCGTAATATTATATCATGCTCATTGCGGAGGGTTGGTATATTATATATATAATATTATAATATATATATATATATATATATATATATATCAATATATATATATATATATATATATATATATATATATATATATTGTATATACAGGTATAATAACCTACCTTCGATTTCACCTTAAGGAAACCTTCCAAAGGTTAAATCCATTGGATTAATCAAGATATTGATTAATTGCAGCCGAATTAACACGTGTTTCCTTTAATAACTTTGATAACCATGAATCGACTGCAATTAATCACATATTTGATTAATCCCAATGGATTTAACCCTGAAGATCCTTATGGTGAAACTCGAGTAGTTTATTACTTGTACCCTGTATTAACAAATTAAATTTGCCTCTACTACGTATTGAGCACTTTTTATTTGTTATATAACTGTCTTAACCTTCGCAATTTTGGCAACAACACCATTGTGACCATCTTCACAGGTAAGTCACTTTTTTCCAAAATAACATATATCTATATCTTATCTATGTCTTCTCTCTCTCTCTCTCTCTATATATACTATAATATATATATATATATATATATATAAGTATAATTTTATTTACGCGTTTTTGTGCTGCGTTTTTTAAGCGAATGGGTATGTAATTCTACAGTCCGAGTATCCAAAATGTTCAACTGGTAATGGGCGTGGTGATCCTCCCGCGTCATGTAGGTGCAACAATTCAAGGACAGTTCCATTCACGCAAGTCGAATTTAATCATTACATTGCGAGAGCGCGGATGTATCATTCAACGAAATAAGAAAAAGTCCCTTTGCCCTCACAACTGAGTTCAATAACTGGATGAGACAATATTTACATCTCACATAGCAAATATCCTTGGGAAAGGTAGCATCTAACTATCCCAGCTACAGCTAAATAGTAGGGACTGACTGGGCTCTTTAACGATGATAGGTAACCAATCTAAGAGAAGGAAATTCGTTTACAAAAAACGTGTTAACTCCGATTAAAATATTGAACTTCGTGTCACATCCTGCTCTTGCGGAAGGTTTGGTAAATAGTAGGTCACTGGGCTCTTTAAAACTTTCTAGTAACCAGTCTTAGAGAAGGAAAACTATAAATACAAACCATGTTAAACTGTACTATTAAATTTACGTGTGTTACAGTCCAGCCTCGTGAGAGGTGGTTTAGGAGTAAAAATAGCGGTATACTCTGAATTCAAACCTGCTAAATTCTGCTTAACAATTGACCTTTGGCTCGATGCCTGCTTGTGTGAAAGGGTTGGTATGGTTTATATCAAACTGGCTCTTAACGCTTGGCTAGGTAACCACTCTGGAAAGGAAAACTATTTATTTTAAACCTACTAATCTCAGCATAAAGAATTGAGCCTGGTGTTATATAACTGCTTGCGGAGGGGTTGGATATATATAGTAATTATATATATATATATAATATACAAGTATTGTTTTATTTACCGTTTATTCTGACTGCTTTTTTTAAACGAAGTGTATGTAACTGAGAGTCCGAGTATGCCAAATGTGCAAACATGATGTATAGGGGCGTCGGCGCTCTGACCTCCCGCGCGTCCATGGAGGCCTCAACAATCAAGGACAGTGCCATTCACGCAAGATCGATTTAATCATTAATGCGAGAGCGCGGCAGATAACATTCACGGAAATAGAAAAAAGTCCGCCTTTGCCTGCTCACAACCAAGTAAGATGAGATGCGGTCGGTCAGGAGAGGAGGCACAGCGGGTGGCGGAAGGGCAGGGTGAGGAGGACAAAAGGTAGAGGCACCTTTGTTCTGGAATTCAAATTGTCTTACGCTGGAAAATGCTGCGCGCGAGATGAAAGAATTATTTTGGGGAAGGTGGGGGATGTTGAGTCAGAGGGACCGCGAGTGGAGGGCCGTGATGGCGCGGAGGAAAAAGTTCTGTGATGAGAAACCGGGGTTAACCTCTGTCGCTGGGATAGTCACTATTTGGCAGGGGCCACGTACGGCTCTCGCACGTGCCAATCTTAATCTATATTGGTCTATTGATGGCCGGAAAGTGATGACTTTGTCCGTACATTACATTTCAGAGAAAGATTTTCGGCGTGAGGTCACGATTCAATTGACAAAGTTTTCATCTCTGCATTCAGCTCCAGATGTACGCTTACTTCCTCTCTCTCTCTCTATCAGTAATTATATATATTATAGAGTGAGTATATATGAGTAAGTATATGAGTACAAGGGAGAGAGAGAAGAGAGAGAGCGAACAAATGGAGACAGAAAGTGAAAGTAGTCTGATAATATATCTTATTAAATGGAGATTGGTGTGTTTTCATCTGTGCCGAAACTATATTACACTCAAAGTCACAATTCCTTAGTTATTTAATAAAGAAAGCATACGGAGACCTCCAATCAACACAGCATATATATTATATATATATATAATATATATATATATATATGCAAATATATGCACCCTCCGGATGCAGTATTTTAACGTTTTAATGTAATAAAAATGTATTAAATTATGAAAGGGCTATGAAAACTAAATAAGAAATAACAGATAAAAAGATTGAAAACAGAGGGAGTATAAATAAAGATTTTTGAACAGAGGGAGTATAATAAAAGATGGACAACTGGAACTTACTCTTCCATCACTCTCGTCTTTTCTTGTTATTTTTCTAATTTAAGTATTTAGGTTAAAAGAGAAGTAAAAGAATAAAATGACAGTTATTTTATATTGTTAATGGATTTCATTTAGATTCATTGAAGAGAATTTTGCTCAATAATTCCAGTAAGATAAACCAAACAATAGAAATCAATAATTAACTGCTATATTTATCTAAAATCAATTTTTTAAGTAATATATGCAAATTAGCCTTAACCATTCACACTGTATCCTTTTTTGTTGTATATATAAATACAATTGCATTGTTTATTAGTATGTATTGAATATGGTCAACAGTGTAAGTAAATCGTAAACATTTATTAAATAAATTGAGGTTTAAATAAAATAATCATGGGAATGTGATGGTAAATAACGAGGAATTGTGACTTATAGTATAAGTTTCGTATTACAGACAGACAACCCACAAATCTCCATTATAATAAGATATGTACAAAATAGCGTTACAGGTGAAGGGAGGCTAATTGCATATTGATATTAAAAATGTGAATTTTAATAATTATGTGCTTAGTATTATTGATTTCTAATGGTTTGCTTTTATTTAATAAATATAAGCAAGTCTCTTCAATGAATCTTAAATGAAATCTGCTTAACAAGAAATAACTGTCATTTTATTCTTCACTTCCTCTTTTACCTAAATACTTAAATTAAAAAAAAAGTAACAATGAAAGACAGAGTGTATGGAGAGTAAGTTTTAGTGTTCTATTTTTCGATTATACCCCACTCTGTTTCAATCTTATCTGCATTCTTATTTTTTATTAGCCTTTCTAATTTATATAATATATTATTACATTAAAACTTAATACGTGCTCGGGGTGCATATTATTGCTAGTATATAGTAAGGGAAGAGAGTTATCAGGTAGTTATATTATATATATAGTATATATATATATATATATATAAAGGAAAAAGTTGACTTACCGGTGAATATGCTCACGAATTGGTTAAGCTAAGTGTGGAATTCCAGGTAGGGGGTAATCAGCGATATAACTAATACAAAGTGCTCAATACTAAGTAGAGCAATGTATTATAAAATGCGTACATGAGATAACCTACTCGAGTTTCATATAAGGATTTTCAGGGTTAAATCCAATGAATCATCGAGACACCAATTAATAGGCAGTCGAATTTCCCCGGATGCAATGACCACACACATGAAATCGACTGCGATTAATCCGTGTCTCGATTAATTCAGTGGTTTAACCCTGAGATATTTATGTGAAAGCCAAGTAGGTTTATCTCTTGTATCCATTTTATAATATATTATATATATATATATATATATTATATATGATATATAATTTAGTTTACTTCAACCTTTGTTTGTCTCCATTTGATCGGTGATTTCTCTCTGCTCTCTATCTCTCTCTCTCTCTTCTCTCTCTCTCTCTCCTCTCCTCTTTATTGTTAGCGCTTATATTCTGCTTTTGCAGAAGTAAGTTGGGTAAAATACATATATATTACAATACTTATTTTCTGTCTATATGTGTATACGCTTATTTGTTCTGTTACTGCATATGTCTTCGGCTCACACACACACACACACACAACACCACACACACAGCATACACTCGTATATAAGAGAGTTTCATAATTTTGCTTGAAGCATTGTGTATGTATTGGTTAGGAGGTTGATTAGAAAGCTATCACAATGCGGTTGGAATAATAAAAATAATAATACGGTAACAATGGGTTTGTGTGTGACCTGTATTAAATTATTTCTTGAATTTTCGAGTAATACCTCTTTATCAAAAGAATTAATATTATAAAATATAAAATAAATTGATTAGGATATAAAAATAAAGTAAATAAACAATAATAGAATAATATTAAATAATAAATACTAATATAAATAAATTTTAATGATTAAATTGATGTAATCCACAGGAAACGTCATCAAAAAACACAAATACACTTTTTCATTCGACATACCCACGTAATCCCGCGCTAGGATACAGTCTTAACGTCACAACCAACACGCATTTTCAATGTACGCGCAATTACACATACGCACACGTAAAAAAAAAAACAAAAAGAAAAAACGCATTTCACGCTCACAACGGGAATACAGTTATTTCAAATAACGTCATTTTCAAAAAAAGAAAAAATCATTTAGGAAGAAATGCCATATCTGCGGAGGACTGCTTCAGTTCAATTCTTTGGAGAGGAGGGAGGTGAGTTCACCTCGAAAATTCAAAAATATAAAAATACCAGGTCAACACACAACACCATTGTTACCTGTATTAATTATTTTGTATTGATTCCACTCTGCATTGTGATAGCCTTCTAAATCAACCTCCTAAACCAATTATATAATATACACACACCCACCAAACACAGACACACACATATATATATATATAACAGTATTGCACCCACGGACACCATTTTACGACTTTATCACATGTCTTCAGCGGTGTGTCTTTATATTATTATATATATATATATATATATAATATATTATATATATATATTATATAAATAAAATATATCAGTGGTCTAGAAAGAAACTCGTGGCATACTCGCGAGTGGAAATGGTCCATACCACGATACCCATGGTATTTAAGGCCTTTTTTTCACAAATAAATTTGCTTCAGTTTATAATAATTAAACCGTAAACATTGAGCTCTCAAAATACG
>CM042182.1:36175564-36190432 GCA_023376005.1 Doryteuthis pealeii | reverse complement strand
AAAGAGAGAGATACAACATCTTTTGTTTTTTTTTTTCATATATCTTATTCATATATATATATATATATATATATATATAAATATATATATATATAATATATATATATACAAATACTTCAAAATACTTTAAACCAAAAAACACACCGTAAACAAATAAACTTTGAAACCAGTCAACATGTACTCAAATACCTATAATTTCCCGCCAATTCTCCTCCACATTTCCCCTTACATTCTTTTAAACTTGTTAGCCCACCTCCTACTAATTCCTACTGGTAATGTTTGTTTAAAAAGAAACAATGGAAACATCTCACCAGTTCCACACCTGATGATGGCACTAATTTGTGCAGAAAGAGCTCGTGCTAAAAACCTTTAGTTGATTAATACACCAATTCCAGACGGATATTAAAAAGATGGCCAAACAGTTAGAAAGGATGGAACAAAAAGTCGTCCGACAAGAATTGTCCGCTGAGTTCAACAAAACCTGTTGAAAAGAAAAAATTCAGCTAAAATATACTTATATATATATATATATATATATATATATATATATATATATAATATATATATATACTGATGTGAAGTGAAACGTCGAAACACAGTGTGGATGACATATTATATGCTCCCAAAACCCAGAAGAGCTCTCTGAGACCAATTTTAATTGATTTTCACCGCCAGTGTAATAAAGCAATGATCGTCTGTTGTTTACAGATTTGATGTCTCTGGTGATCATAAGATATATACACCGATGTGTGCATTTGAAAAAAGAATTAGCGTTCCATTTATTGGTCCTTTATATCTTGGTAAATACAGCTTCAGTCTCGAGACTCTTTGACACACCTTGTATAACGCATAAAATTATCTGGAACTTTGAGATACAAAAGATCACCTAATCCAGGGAAGAACACTAGGTGTTTGGTTGGATTTTACGGCATATCAAACCTTGTTGGGTTAATTCCTGCCGGAGACATTGTTTTATTAATTCGTGTTCGTTAGTTATTTTCTTTTTAAATCTCAATTTTTAAACACGTTTTAACTCATTTTGTCTGTTTAAACCATAAATTGGATTTTAACAGAATTTTCATTCGGTGAAAAAAATAAGAAGTAAAATGACGAAGAATGAAAATATTACGTAATGGGTGTGACGTGGAGTCGTGAGGGTGGCCTGATGAGTGGATTAGAACGGAAAAGTTTAAATGATGATTTGGCATTGACAGATGGCGTTTTTTGATTGGACGAGTGAATGATACGTGATGAAGGGGAGAAAGAAGAGTCAAGAGGTCAGAGTGTAAATTGAATCTGAAAGAATGAGTTAACGGAGTAAGACATGAACTTCTTGCTCTCAGCAGTTGTAATTAGGGTGGCCTAATGTGAGGATTAGAACGGAAAAGTTTAAATGATGATTTGGCATTGACAGATGGCGTTTTTTGATTGGACGAGTGAATGATACGTGATGAAGGGGAGAAAGGAGAGTCGAGAGGTCAGAGTGTGAATTGAATATGAGAGAATGAGTTAACGGAATAAGACATGGACTGCTTGCTTTCGGCAGTTGTAATTTGGAGGAAATAAAATACTCATGAGAAAAAAAGAAGCTGCTTTGTGTTATTACTAAAAACTCCAAATAGCATAAGAAAAGATAAACCTCAGCCCAATTTCGCGTCCAGACTCCATGATATCATAGAATTGCCAACATCCAGGATTCCAGGGTAAAGTAAAAAAAAAAAAAAAAAAAAAAAAAGAAAGGCGTTTTAACACATCTCTTGAGTCCGAAATGGAAGCGTAGTGTTACAAAAATAATTAGAAGGAAAACTAGTAAAGAAAAAAGAGAAAAGAATTTGAGAAAAAATGATTCACAAGAAAAATAGGACAAAGATTGCTACACAATATGATAAGATGTAAAAGACGATATTACAGTCCATTTTTAAAGAACGAAGAAGAAAAAATGGGAAGAAAATGGAGGAAAAAATTGCTGAACAAAATCACAAAAAGCAACAGACAATGTTACACCCCACTTTTAAAAAAAATGATTTTGACGAAGAAAAATAATGAAGAAGGAAAAGATAGGAGGGAATGAAGGAAAAATGCAGAATAAAATTACAAGTATAAACATATTTTATACTCCACTTTAAAAAAAATGAGGGATGATTTTGACGACGAAAAACGATGAAGAAGAAAAAGATTAGATGAAAATGGAGGACAAAATACTGAAGAAAATCCCAAAAAGCAACAATCGAGAAAGAAAGTTGCTGACGACATTACACTCCAGTTTTTATTTGGGGAAAGAAAATCGTGAAGTAAAACAATGAAGAATGAAAATAATTGGAAGAAAAACTAAAAAGAAAAAGATGAATAATCTTGAAGGAGAAAAAAATGGAAAAAAAGTGAAGGAAAATTGCTATATAAAATTCCATGAAGCAACAGACGATATTACAGTCCATTTTTGAAAAAGAAGATGTTGACGAAGAAAAACGATGAAGAAGAATAAAATGAGATAAAAATGGAGGACAAAATACTGAAGAAAATCACACAAAAAACAACAGATGATAATATTGATATTATTAACACGAAGCGGAATTTGACGTTGATCAAAATTGAGTTTGCTGTTGATTTTTCACTATTATCAGCTATGTCATTATTTCATTAATATTTTCTCGTTATTTATTTTCACTTCATTTTTTCTTTGTTTTCTTGTTTGTTGCTTTATTTTATTTGTTGAGCATGATTTTTTGTGCACCGATCTCACGAAAAGCAACAGACGGTATTACACTCCACTCTTTAAAAGTATGAATGATTTTGACGTAGAAAAAACGATGAAGAAAAATTGAACAAAATGGAAGTAAAATGCAGAACAAAATCCCAAAAATCCACAGACGATATTAAACCCTACTTTTAAAAACCCGATGAACGATTTTGACGAAGTAAAATGATTATGAATGAAAAGATGGGAAGAAAATGAAGGAAAAAAGAAGAAACAGTTTTTATAATACATTTTTCTTTTAAATGAGAAAGATATTGACGCGGAAAAACCATGCAGAAGATAAAATGGGCATAAAATGGAGGACAAATAGCTGGTCAAAATCCCCAAAAGCAACAGACAATATTACTTTAAAAAAAATGATGAAATATTTTGACGAAGAAAAACAATAAAGAAAAAAAAAGAAAAGAGATGCGATGAAAATCAAGAAAAAAATGCTGAACAAAATTACAAGTAGTAACAGATTTAATACTCCACTCTATAAAAAACGAGGAATGATTTTGACGAAGAAAAAAGATGAAGAAGAAGAAGATGAGATGAAAATGGAGGACAAAATACTGAAGAAAATCCCAAAAAGCAACAATCGAGAAAGAATTTACTGACGACATTACACTCCAGTTTTTATTAGGGGAAAGAAAATCATGAAGTAAAACAATGAAGAATGAAAATAATTAGAAGAAAAACTATAATGAAAAAGATGAATGTTCTTGAAGGAGAAAAAAATGGAAAGAAAGTGAAGGAAATTGTTTTATAAAATTCCATGAAGCAACAGACGATATTATAGTCCATTTTTGAAAAAGAAGATTTTGACGAAGAAAAACGATGAAGAATAATAAAATGGGATAAAAATGGAGGACAAAATACTGAAAAAAAATCACACAAAAAAATAGATGATAATATTGATATCATTAACACGAAGCGGAATTTGACGTTGATCAAAATTGAGTTTGCTGTTGATTTTTCACTATTATCAACTATGTCATTATTTCATTAATATTTTCTCATTATTTATTTTCACTTCATTTTTTCTTTCTTTTCTTGTTTGTTGCTTTATTTTATTTGTTGAGCATGATTTTTTGTGCACCGATCTCACGAAAAGCAACAGACGGTATTACACTCCACTCTTTAAAAGTATGAATGATTTTGACGTAGAAAAAACGATGAAGAAAAATTGAACAAAATGGAAGTAAAATGCAGAACAAAATCCCAAAAATCCACAGACGATATTAAACTCTACTTTTAAAAACCCGATGAACGATTTTGACGAAGTAAAATGATGATGAATGAAAAGATGGGAAGAAAATCAAGGAAAAACGAAGAAACAGTTTTTATAATACATTTTTCTTTTAAATGAGAAAGATATTGACGCGGAAAAACCATGCAGAAGATAAAATGGGCATAAAATGGAGGACAAATAGCTGGTCAAAATCCCCAAAAGCAACAGACAATATTACTTTAAAAAAAATGATGAAATATTTTGACGAAGAAAAACAATAAAGAAAAAAAAGAAAAGAGATGGGATGAAAATCAAGAAAAAAATGCTGAACAAAATTACAAGTAGTAACAGATTTAATACTCCACTCTATAAAAAACGAGGAATGATTTTTACGAAGAAAAACGATGAAGAAGAAAAAGATGGAAAGAAGATGGAGGACAAAATACTGAATAAAATCCCAAAAAGCAACAATCGAGAAAAAAGTTGCTGACGACATTACACTCCAGTTTTTATTAGGGGAAAGAAAATCATGAAGTAAAACAATGAAGAATGAAAATAATTAGAAGAAAAACTAAAAAGAAAAAGATGAATGATCTTGAAGGAGAAAAAAATGGAAAGAAAGTGAAGGAAATTGTTTTATAAGATGTCATGAAGCAACAGACGATATTACACTCCATTTTTGAAAAAGAAGATTTTGACGAAGAAAAACGATGAAGAAGAAAGAGATGTGAAGAAAATGGAGGACAAAATGTTGAAGAAAATCACACAAAAAAGAACAGATGATAATATTGATATAAAAAACGAAGAATGATTTTGACAACGAAAAACGATGAAGAAGAAAAAGTTTGGATGAAAATGGAGGACAAAATACTGAATAAAATCCCAAAAAGCAACAATCGAGAAAGAAAGTTGCTGACGACATTAGACTCCAGTTTTTATTAGGGAAAGAAAATCATGAAATAAAACAATGAAAATAATTAGAAGAAAAACTAAAAAGAAAAAGAAGAATGATTTTGAAGGTGAAAAAATGGGAGAAAGTGAGGGAAATTGTTTTATAAAATTCCATGAAGCAACAGACGATATTACAGTCCATTTTTATAAAAGATGTTGACGAAGAAAAGCGATGAAGAAGAATAAAATGAGATAAAAATGGAGGACAAAATACTGAAGAAAATCACACAAAAAAAAACAACAAACGATAATATTGATATTATTAACATGAAGCGGAATTTGACGTTGATCAAAATGGAGTTCGCTGTTGATTTTTCACTATTATCAGCTATGTCATTATTTCATTAATATTTTCTTGTTATTCATTTTCGCTTTTCTTTCTTTCTTTCTTTCTTTCTTTGTTGGTCTATTTTATTTGCTGAACATTGTGTTTTGTGCACTGACCTCACGAAAAGCAACAGACGGTATTACACTCCACTTTTTAAAAAAGTATGAATGATTTTGACGAAGAAAAAACGATAAAAAATGGAAGAAAATTGATGGAGAAATGCAGAACAAAATCACAAAAAGAAACAGACGATATTAATCCCCAATTTTAAAAACACGATGAACGATTTTGACGAAGAAAAATGATGAAGAATGAAAAGATGAGAAGAAAATAAAGGAAAAAAAATGCAAAATAAAATTACTAGAAGCAACAGTTTTGATAATATATTTTTAAAAAATGAGAATGATTATGACGAAGAAAGTGAGGGAACTTACTTTATAAGATTCCATGAAGCAACAGACGATATTACAGTCCATTTTTGAAAAAGAAAATTTTGACGAAGAAAAACGATGAAGAAGAAAAAGATGTGAAGAAAATGGAGGAAAAAATACTGAAGAAAATCACACAAAAAAAACAACAAACGATAATATTGATATTATTAACACGAAGCGGAATTTGACGTTGATCAAAATGGAGTCCGTTGTTGATTTTTCACTATTATCAGCTATGTCATTATTTCATTAATATTTTCTCGTTATTTATTTTCGCTTTTCTTTCTTTCTTTCTTTCTTTTTTTGTTTTTTTTCCTTGTTATTTTATTTGTCGAGCGTAGTGTTTTGTACATCGATCTCATGAAAAGCAACAGACGATAAGCCATTGCACTTTTTAATAAAGTATGAATGATTTTGACGAAGAAAAAAACGATGAAGAGAAAGAATTGGAAGAAAATTTTGGGAAAAATGCGGAACAAAATCAGAAAAAGTCACAGGCGATATTAAACCCTACTTTTAAAAACGAGATCAACAATTTTGACGAAGAAAAGTGATGAAGAATGAAAAGATGTGATGAAAATGAGGGAAAAAATGCCGAATAAAATTACAAGAAGTAACCGTTTTTATAATACATTTTTTTTAATGAGAATGATTATGACGAGAAAAAAAAAACCATGAAGAAGAAAAAATGTGAAGAAAATGGAGTACAAAATGCTGGACAAAATCCCAAAAAGCAACAGACAATATTACACGCCGCTTTTTAAAAAATGATGAAATATTTTGACGAAGAAAAAATGATGTAGAAAAATGGGAAGAAAATGGAGGACAAAAATGCAGAAAAAAAATCACCAGTAACAGATTTTATACTCCACTTAAAAAAAAAGTAGGAAGATTTTTACGAAGAAAAACGATGAAGAAGAAAAAGATGCGATGAAAATGAAGGACAAAGTACTGAACAAAATCCCAAAAAGCAACAATCGAGAAAGAATTTACTGACGATATTACACTCCATTTTTTATTAGAGGAAAGAAAATCATGAAGTAAAACAATGAAGAATGAAAATAATTAGAAAAAAAACTATAAAGAAAAAGATGAAAATAAAATGAATGAAGCAACAGACGATATTATAGTCCATTTTTGAAAAAGAAGATGTCGACGAAGAAAAACGATGAAGAGGAAAAAGATGTGAAGAAAATGGAGGACAAAATGTTGGAGAAAATCACACACACACACAAAAAAAAACAACAAACGATAATATTGATATTATTAACACGAAGCGGAATTTGACGTTGATCAAAATGGAGTTCGCTGTTGATTTTTCACTATTATCAGCTATGTCATTATTTCATTAATATTTTCTCGTTATTTATTTTCGCTTTTCTTTCTTTCTTTCTTTCTTTGTTCCTTGTTATTTTATTTGTTGAGCGTGGTGTTTTGTGAACCGACCTTGGAGATAGAGTGTTAAAATCATTAGCATTTCTCTACTTAGAGCCATCGTTATTTTAAATGGTTTTCGTGGTGGCGGGAATGTCGTGGTGGTGGGGGATGTCTTGATGGTGTCACGTGTTAGCCATTATCTTTTCGTTTGACATTATCTTTCTGTTCGTTGTTGACAATTTTGTTAAAGCTGTTGACAATATATTTTTTCTTCATGCCATGTTGTTTGTCCATATCACACTTTTTGTTGGGAGGGGGGATTTTAATCTAGTTTGAATTCGTTTTTATCACGTCCGGGTAACGTGTGTGTTATTCCGTTCATTTCGTAAGGGGAAGGTTCTTCGCGTAGATGTTTTAGTTAAAATTTATTTTAATTATTTCCATCGATTTTTTTTAATAGTTCTTTCTTTTGTTTTTTCAACCGATTTTATTAATAAATTTTAATTTCCCTTATCTTAAATTTTCTTTGTTTTTTTTTTATTTTGTTTGATGTGTTTTATTTTGTTGATGAAATATTTAAAATTCTCTTTGTGTTTCTCTCTGGATTCACAGTTCGAGGCTTGTATTTCGCCATTTTGAAATTTTCTTAACAAAGCAACTTTTATTTTTGTCGGAGGGTTTGACATCATCATCCTCACCCTGTTATTTAATAACAAAGCAACCCTTGTAGAAGAACAGTAGTGGTAGTATTCAACCTATTTCATTCATTTTGCAAGGGTATAAGTCCGAGATTTAAAAATATATATATACCCTACAAGCAGGATTTTAATCTAGTTTAAATTCGTTTTTATCATTCCGTTCATTTCGTAAGGGGCAGGTCCTTCGAGTAGATGTTTTAGTTAAAATTTATTTTAATTATTTCCATCGTTTTTTTTTATAGTTCTTTTTTTTCAACCAATTTTATTAATAAATTTTAATTTCCCTTATCTTAAATTTTCTTAATTTTTAAAAATTTTGTTTGATGTGTTTTATTTTGTTAATAAAATATCTAAAATTCTCTTTTTGTTTCTCTCTGGATTCACAGTTCTAGGCTTGTATTTCGCCATTTTGAAATTTTCTTAACAAAGCAACTTTTATTTTTGTCGGAAGGTTTGACATCTTCTCTTGTTTAATAAGAAAGCAACCCTTGTAGAAGAACAGTAGTAGTAGTATTCAACCTGTTTCTGCGGATAAAGACGTTCATTCATTTTGCAAGGGTACAAGTCCGAGATTTTAAAGAATATATTTACCCTACAGGCAGGATTTTAATCTAGTTTGAATTCGTTTTTATCACGTCCGGGTAACGTGTGTGTTATTCCGTTCATTTCGTAAGGGGCAGGTTCTTCGCGTAGATGTTTTAGTTAAAATTTATTTTAATTATTTCCATCGATTTTTTTTAAATAGTTCTTTCTTTTGTTTTTTCAACCGATTTTATTAATAAATTTTAATTTCCCTTATCTTAAATTTTCTTAATTTATTTTATTTTGTTTGATGTGTTTTATTTTGTTGATGAAATATTTAAAATTCTCTTTGTGTTTCTCTCTGGATTCACAGTTCGAGGCTTGTATTTCGCCATTTTGAAATTTTCTTAACGAAGCAACTTTTATTTTTGTCAGAAAATTTGACATCCTCATCCCGTTATTTAATTTGTTTTTTTTTTTAATGCCAAAGCAATCCTTGTAGAAGAACAGTAGTTGTAATATTTATCCCATTGCTGGTGGGGGATGAAAAGGTCCGCATATTTGTCAAGAGAATTTGTCCAAGAGGTTAAAAAAAGATTATTTACCCTACAGGTAGGATTTTAATCTAGTTGTTGAAAACTGAAAAACTTTTTCATTCTTTCAGTCAGTTAACTTTGAACCACGTAATTTTGAGAATTTGTGTTACGCCTCAAAAGTACATTGTTCAAATTAACTGACCTGAAAAAATGTAAAACTTTTTGAATAAAATCAATGGTGCATTATATCTTTAATTCATTAATATATCAGCATTTAAAAATGTTCTTAACTTTTATTTTTGTCGGAAGGTTTGATATCCTCATCCCGTTATTTAATGTGTTATTTAATGCCAAGGCAATCCTTGTAGAAGAATAGTAGTTTTAATATTTTGCTCCTTGCTGGTGGGGGATGAGGGGGTTCACATATTTGTCAAGTGCATTAGTCCAAGGGTTTAAAAAAGATTATTTACCCTACAGGCAGGATTTTAATCTAGTTTGAATTCCTTTTTATCACGTCCGGGTAACATGTGTCTTATTTTGTTAATCTTATAAGGGACAGATTATTCGTGTAGATGTTTTAGTTAAAATTTATTTTAATTATTTTTGTCCGTTTTTTTATAGTTCTTTTTTTTTAAACCGATTTTATTAATAAATTTTAATTTCCCTTATCTTAAATTTTCTTTGTTTTTTTTTTATTTTGTTTGATGTGTTTTATTTTGTTGATGAGATATTTAAAATTCTCTTTATTTTTCTTTCTGGATTTCTTGATTCACATTTCTAGGCTTGTTTTCGCCATTTTGAAATCTTATTATAATGGAGATTGTATGTTTTTCTGTCTGTAACCGAAACTATATTACTATACAAATCACAATTCCCTTTGTTATCTGCATCCCATTCTCAATGATTTTATTTTTATTTAAACCTCAATTATTAATAAAATTGCTTTACATAATTAAGACTGTTGACCATATCTACATACAAATAACATGCAGTTGTATTTATATATACAACAAAACAGCGGTTTACAGTGTGAATGGGAAGGCTAATTTGCATATTGATCTTAAAAAAATTGATTTTAATAAATATGTGCTTAATATTATTGATTTCTAACTGTTTAGTTTTATCTTATTGAATATGAGCAAAATTCTCTTCAATAAATCTTAAAAGAAATCCCTTAACAAAAAGAAATAACTGTAATATTATTCTTTACTTCCTATTTTAACTAAATAGTTAAATTAGGAATAGGAGTAATTGAAAATGATGGAAGAGTTTCAAAGTTGTTCTATTTTTCAATCATACCCCCTCTGTTCCAAATCATCTTATCTGCATTTTTATTCAGTTTCATTGGCCTTTCTAATTTAATATGATATTTTATTATATTAAACCGTAAATACTTGCACCCGGAGGGTGCATATATTTGCTAGTTTTCTTAACGAAGCAACTTTTATTTTTGTCGGAGGGTTTGACATCATCATCCTCACCATGTTATTTAATAACAAAGCAACCCTTGTAGAAGAACAGTAGTGGTAGTATTCAACCTATTTCTGCGGATAAAGACGTTCATTCATTTTTTAAGGGTATAAGTCCGAGATTTTAAAAATATATATATACCCTACAGGCAGGATTTTAATCTAGTTTGAATTCATTTTTATCACGTCCGGGTAACGTGTGTGTTATTCCGTTCATTTCGTAAGGGGCAGTTTCTTCGCATAGATGTTTTAGTTAAAATTTATTTTAATTATCTGTGTCTGTTTTTTATAGTTCTCTTTTTTTTCAACCGATTTTATTAATACATTTTAATTTCCCTTGTCTTAATTTTTCTTAATTTTTTAAATTTTGTTTAATGTGTTTTATTTTGTTGATTAAAATATTTAAAATTCTCTTTTTGTTTCTCTCTGAATTTCTTGATTCGCAGTGCGAGGCCTCTATTTCCCCATTTTAAAATGTTCTTAACGACGCAACTTTTAATTTTGTTCCAGCATCTGCAGTGGAACGCTAAATATACTATCAGCACCTATTTATTCTACATATAGGAATCTTAGCGATATATGAGACACATTGCAGTATTTTAAATGCACTAATAACATAGTCTGTTTCGAGGAAAATCTAACTCCGATTTTCATAGAGACATCGTTAGTAAATAAGATTTATTCAATGAATGAATTATTTTGACTGTAATCTAAATACTCATTTATAAACTAATGCGTTTCTCGAGTCATACACCGAAGCACCATTATAATAAGATTTAAAGGTAATTCCACCTATTTAATTTGGGTTGACAAAGACAAGAGGGCAAAGTCAGAATGGCAACAAAAAATGAAGCAGAATCATCTGAGACCGAAAAGTAAAAAGAAACGGAACTTGAAATGAAAAAAGTAGGTAACAGATAAGAGGGTCTCTGCTTATTTTGTTTTAACAAAAACAAAAGATGGGTTCTTAAGACAAAGGTGATTACACAAGATCATGAGATTTCCCAAGAGATAGGCGCATCAGCATTATACCATTTTGACATTGATTTCATTTGTGAGCTAGCTTATGAAACCCGAAGCAGATTAGCTAGACGTGCAGTTACACTTGTATTTAGATGCTTTATTGCATATTTTGTTCAAGTAGTTGAGTAGGAGACAAGTTGGGAAAGTTCATAAATAGAAGTGGTGATTTTGTATACATCATATATCTATTATTTTCTTTCTTTCGGAAGTCCGTCGCATTCTGTTCAAGAATTCTCTATCCATGCCATACGACTGAAGACACACACACACACACACACACACACACACACACACACACACACACAAAATCTTTAAATATAAAATAAAATATAATAATAATAATAATAATAATAATAATAATAATAATAATAATAATTGTAGTTGGTGCACTTGGAATGGTCCCAAAAAGCTTAGAAAAAAGACTGGAATATCTGGAAATCAGAGGAAGAATTGAGACCATCCAGAATACTGCTCTGTTGCAATCTGCCAGAATACTCAGAAGAGTCCTGGAGAGCTGAGCAAGCTTGTTGTCACTCACACTCCAGGTAAATACCAGCTAATGCTGGTGTAAAAAACTAAAAGTAATAATAATAATAATAATAATAATAATAATAATAATAATAATAATAATAATAATCTTATTATAATGGAGATTGTGGGTTTGTCTGTCTGTAACCGAAACTATATTACTATACAAGTCACAATTCCCTTTGTTATTTACATCACATTTATCATGATTTTATTTTTATTTATACGTCAATCATTAATAAAATTGTTTTATATTATTTATACTGTTGACCATATCTACATACTAATAACATGCAATTGCATTTATATATACAACAAAATAGCGGTTTACAGTATGAATGGGAAGGCTAATTTGCATATTGATCTTAAAAATTTGATTTTAATAAATATATGCTTAGTATTATTGATTTCTAATTGTTTGATTTCATCAATGAATATGAGCAAAAATCTCTTCAATAAATCTTAAAATAAATTCATTAACAAGAAGAAATAACTAATATTATTCTTTACTTCCTATTTTAACTAAACAGTTAAATTAGGAAAATTTAACAATGAAAGACGGGAGTAACGGAAAATGATGGAAGAGTTAGTTTCAAATTTGTTCTATTTTTCAATCATACGCCCTCTGTTCCAAATGTTTTTATCTACATTCTTATTCAGTTTCATTAGCCTTTCTAATTTAATATGATATTTTATTATATTAAAACTTAAATACTAGCACCCGGAGGATGCATATATTTGCTAGTAATAATAATAATAATGTAAACAGCTGGTCATCATAAGGGCAGTGTGATTCTGATTTTTAAAATTAATACAGAAGAAATATTTGAAATTGATTTCGTCGTAAAATGGAATCTTCTTTTTTTTAAAAAACACTCAAAACGTTTCCTGGTTTGAATAATAAAAAACAAAAAATAAAATTAAAATAAATAAATATTTTAAAATAAAAAATAAACAGAACGTCCATCAAAATCACATTGATAATACAGAAAAAATATATTTGTATTGGTGTTGGTTGAAGACATGATAAAAATACTCTCTTATACAAAGAGCTTGTGGAGGAAGATGGAAAGAAACAATTTAAGAAAACGAAGGGAATAGAACACCATTTGACATTCACAAAGGAGAAAGGTTAGTGGTAAAAGTGGAAAATATCACACTCATAGAGATATCCCTACTACTGGAGCAACTGGTGCTGTTCTAGCAGATGAATGTTTTGTAACGTTGCGGCGTCGTCACGTTACCAAATAGATATATGTTACGTAGTGCCTTTTCTTTGACGGTACTAAATATCTATACGTTGTATACTTCTTACGTCTTACTCTGGTCGATTCTTCCGGCCGTCTTCTGATCGTCTATCATCTATCTTCTATCTTGGTCTGGTCTTGTCGTGGTGTTTCTTGGGGACTCCGGGTCTTTGTCGGGGATCATTTCTTATCAGAAGCCTTGTGTCATTGTTAGCTTTTAGTAATAACAACAAGACTTCGATTTCCTTTTGATGTTACTTTATTCCAGATCCCCAGACCAGACAATCACGCAGTGAGCTCACATCTTGCTAGCTTCGCTTCTAAGTCCTAACTCCTAACTCTGCAACTGACTAACTGCTAACTGCCTTAAAACGGAAGGGCTTCTATTGACTTCCGTTCTCACGTTCCATCCCCAGAACGCAAGGTGAGAGTGAGGTCAAGCATTGTCACTCACTCTCAAGGCCATCAGCTGTACTGATCGCCATAAGGATTTCTATACTACCTTAAAAAGATATTAGAGATCCATAATTATGTAATAGTTTTCAAGGAGTATGACAGTGTTGATACCCTAAACGCTGTTTTTACTGGACAACACCCATACAAATACTGGTTGTCTATGGAAATATGTTTAACTCTATATGTCCTGAAAATGTGAAAAGAAATGTTTTTATGTTTGAAACGAAAAAGTTGAGACCTCTTTGAAAAAGTTACATGCTTAGCTGTTATGACGGATTTATTTCCATTTTTCTCGCGTAGATATATATGAACAGACTGATATATATATATATATATATATATATATTAAATTTTTACTTGAAGGCACTTACAACGCATGTATCGCATAAAATTCGATACTTCTTTTCATATAGAAAATGAACTTGACAAGTGTAATCCCGGCAAAGGATCGCTCGGTGTGTAGAATATCGCACAGACTGTTTTGACTTTATTAAGTCTCATCAGCGGTATATACTAACGATTTCTCTCCGACAGAAATCGAAACCGGGACCTCAGCAAGCATAGTTAAACACTATATCGCCTCGACCAAAGTACACAGCTAACAATCCCAGCGAAATTAAGCTTGTCAAATGATACTACACGCCTCTACCATAATAGGTAAGGGGGCGTTTTGAGAGAATAATAACAAAGAACAGACCGTATGCCCTTCGGCGAAGTGAATAACATTTTTGGATGTTTGTTTATTTATAGAAGCATTGATTATAAAGTATATATTGAATTTTTACTTGAAGGCACTTACAACGCATGTATCGCATATGCATATATATATATATATATATATATATATATATATATATATAAATATATATATATATGTAGTATATTGAGAAAAAATGAAAAAACACAGGTTTAAATGGGTTCAAAATTTTTTTAAACAGACTGAATAACAAGGACTACCACTTGCTTTTCTCGTTATTCTGTGATAAAAAAATTCTCATTACGTTCCATATAGCAACAAATGCCCTGAAGATGATCTAATTAATAGATCGAAACACTGCAGCGTCGGGCAATAAACTCACCACTTAACCCATTTAAACCTGTGTTTTTTCATTTTTTCTCAATATACTACATACCTTTGGATTCACTTCCTTTCTTCATATATATAATATATATATATATATATATATATAGATAGATAGATAGATAGATAGATAGATAGATAGATATTTCGAAATTTTTACTGTGTCACTTACCACCTGACCCTAATTGATCTCTGAATTTTCGCTCTCCTTTTATTTATTTATTTAAAAAAAATTCATTTGAATACCGCGTGC
>CM042182.1:36160564-36170564 GCA_023376005.1 Doryteuthis pealeii | reverse complement strand
CATGTGTTATCAGCACCCTCATATATGGAAGTGAAACATGGACCTTATACTCCCACCAAGAGCGGCGGCTGAATAACTTCTATCTTCGCTGCCTTAGACGTATACTGGGCATCACCTGGAGGGACAGGATCACTAACACAGCAATCCTAGAGGGGGCTCAACTCCCCAGCTTGTACTCTCTACTGAGACAACGTCGTCTTCGATGGTTGGGACATCTACGTCGGATGGATGATGGACGAATCCCGAAAGACATCCTCTATGGAGAGCTTACGTCTGGTAAAAGACAGATTGGTCGCCCACCAGCTGTGATTCAAGGATGTCTGCAAGAATGATCCCAGTGGCTTTGGCATTGTCCCTTCCAGCTGGGAAAATGTGGCTCAGGACCGTACTCGGTGGCGGCTGAATCTCCGTAGATGACTGTTCCTGTCAGAAGTCACCCTGACACAACACCACGAAGCTAAGAGGTCCAGAAGAAAGCAGCGGCAACAAAGCACCGACACATCAACATCTTCATGGACAGCCTTTAAATGCAAAATCTGTGGTCGAGAATATTTTTCAAACATCGGACTTCACAGTCACAGTAGGCGCTGTAACTTCAGGGGCACATAAAAACTTTGCCATAGTCTTCCGAGACTGAATGCCAATGAATATATATATATATATATATATATATATATATATATATATATATATATATATATATACTAACCCTGTAAATGTATGGAATTGTCTAATATGTTTACCAGATGTTTTTTATCTAACAGTAAATAAACTAGTACCATATCTAATAATAATGGAGATTCGCTTCCGGTTTTTGTCTGTAATAAAAAAAATACGTCACTGCTTACGTCACATTACCCAAAATCATCATAACAGAATAAATACACTCAAAATTTGAACATGCAACATTAGACCGTCCTCATTGTTTTTTAAAACAAGTTTTAATAAATACATAACTGGTATTATATATCTATATATAGTTTGTTTTATTTTAATACATTTAAAGTTTACATTTAATGAATTTGATGATTTTACTTACTTAGGGTACAAACTCGCTGACATTGAATTTTTTACTCCCACCCCTCAGGCAATATTTTTTTTAAAAATCTATTTTACATCGCCCGGAGGGTGTTTTTTATTTTGTACTAGAAAGACTAATAAAATATAAGATAATCATTTTGGCTTAAAACGAAACTTCTCAAATAAATTAGATTATATTATCTAAATTAATGGTATAATGTTTAACTCAAGTCAAACAGAGGAAAGTAATTTATGATTTAAATGAATGGCCGAAATAGCTTCTAGAAGGAAAAAATAGAAGGGGGATAAATATATAACTCAACAGGTCTTTATTGATAGGTGGGGTGAAAAGAAGCGAGTCCAACGCCTTCTCGCAGGCTAAAACACCGACTTCGTCGTTGTCGGCACAATTCTTTGGCCAGCTAATGGTAGTTCGTCTTGGTCGTCGTCACAATCCTTAGCAGCTAAAGTCGCAACACACGTTACTGCCCTCACCCCACTTCTGGGTGTTGCCTTCTACTTATACACCGTTTCCCCCTATCATCCGGGCGTCTGTGCCCCACACACGGGACTGTCAACCCAATCCCAGCCGTCGGAATGCTCGCAGATATCATCCGGGCATCTGGCGTTCATATACAGGACTGTGGGATCTCGACTCCGGTGCCCGCGCCAATGTGTCACCCTTTCGTATTCTGAAGGACGCAGGTTCGATTCTAGGTCAGTCCTACACGCTAGGCCCGCTTCCTTCGAGAATACGACAAGCCTTCACGCTCGCTGTTCTCTATCACAATGGCATTATGATTTTTTTCTCATGCCCTGTAGAGGAAAATACGCCGGGATAATCCAATATTGAGTAAAAAGACTATAGAATTCATTGACATTGAGCCATGAAAAGGCTCCATCCACCAAAGAAATTCGATTAACTGCCATTTTGGGAAAATTGTCAGTGTTTTAAAAGTGTATTTTGGTGACATCTTTAATATAACAATCTGCTTCGTAACGCGCTATACTCAGTTACATTTTGTTAGAATTCATTTTCTACGTTCGATACGTGTTCGTTTATTTTCTTCTGTATTCTCTTATTCTCTTAAAAAAAAACACAATATATCTCCTGCTTTCGATCTTGGAAGATGGCTTCTTCTTCTTCTTTTCTTCTTCTTCTTCTTCTTCTTCTTCTTCTTCTTTTTCTTTGTAGTTTTCTTTTTCTTCTTCTTCTACTTCTTCTTTGTAGTCTTCTTCTTCTTCTTCGTTGTTGTTGTTAGTATTTTTAGTATTATAGATATTATCTTGTTTCTCAACTTCTTCCCCCTCCACCACCTCCACCACCTTCTTCTTCTTCTTCTTCTTCTTCTTCTTCTCGTATTATTAATATCATGGCTATTATCTTGTTTTTTTTTTTAATTCTTATTCTTACTAATTTTGAAAACAATTCTTCTCTTTATTTTCTTTTTCTTTTTTCTTTCCATTCCTGTACTTCCTTCTTTCTTTTCTCCTTCTTACTTCACTCAACTTTATTTGTTTTTGTTGTTTGTTTTTTGTTTTTGTTCGTATAAGTTTATTGTATTTTTTGTTTTTCTTCGATTCTGTTTGTTTCTATTTTATTCTTAAAGCAAACGTTGAAAACATTTTATCGTTACCTTTACGATTTATATTTGCATTTTATTTTTCTTTCTTTTCGCGTACTTCCCTTTCTTCTTCTTCTTCTTACTTTAAGCTTCTTCTCTTACTTCTCTTCTCATTAAATTATTATTATTATTATTAATTACTTATTTTTGAACTCACTTTCTTGCTTCTTGAACCTTCCCATCACTTCTTTTCCTGTCGTTGCTTACTTCTTCTTCTTCTTCTTGAACTTTCATGTTCTCTTCATCTCTTTGTCTCTTCTTCTTCTTCTTGCTTCTTCTGTCTTCTTCTTCGTTCTTGTGGGTTCTTTTTCTTCTTGTCCTTGTTGTTGTTCTGTGTTTCTTTTCTTCTCTTCTTCTCTATCTGCTTCTGCTTCCTTCCTTCTTCTATTCTTCTTCTATTCGTATTTTTTCGCCTTACTTAAAACATATATTTCTTAGCTTATGCACTTCTTTCCTTTGCTTATCTACTATTTTTTATTTTCTCCACTTTTCTATTCTTTCTTCTTTACTTCTCTATCTCCCTTCTTCGTCTTCTTTCTTCGCTTCTTCTTATTCAGTCGATATTACTTTATATATGCTCTTTGTTATTTTGTCTCTTTAAGTAATGAATGCATCGGAAAGAATACTCCTTAAATGCGATTGAAGCCGGGCACTAATGTGTTGAGGAAATAACAATTAAGTGTCCTCTAGATTGAACATGATAACGAGATAAACGTTTGCACAGGCATCTGTGTTACGCGTCGTTGGAGTTTATTGGTGGAATATAAGGTGTGCTCTAATTCCTCACCTAGATTATAGACTATCCCAAGGTCACGTGAGTTATTTTCTTTGGCCAATCACTAGCAATACTGCGTGGCTGATATAATACTTAAACCCTCCACCTATTGGACATAAATATGTCTAAACTGCACTCTTCTGTGAGACTGGGACTTTAATACAGGATTACATTATCGGAAAGGACCTAACTAAGAAAGGAACTGAGAAATCTTTACCAGAGGAACCAAAGAATTCATTAATCGAAGGAACTACTATGTTACATATATTAGTGGATCTCCTAGATACTTTATTATACAAGGTAGCTGATAGAATAACACTTAAGTTGGCGGATCTTAGTGCCAGCTGATGGCTGAAGAGTGAGTGACGAGCGCTTCGACCTCACCCTCACTTTGCCTTCCAGGGATAAAAATCGTAGAGAACCGGAAGGGTCATTTTGCGAGATAGACCCTGTCTTCCGGCGTTTCAATGGATTAGTAAGCAACTCAGTCAGTTAGTATGATAGAAGCCGAGCTCGTAGGATGTAAGTGATCTGCGCAGATTGTCTCTGGTTGTTAGGAGCTTATTAACCTTATAAACTTAAGATAAAAAGTAATATCGAAGAAAATACTTTGGTTCAATTATTCTAAAAAATAGACTTAAGTGACACAGGCTAGTCTGATAAGGAGGAACTCGACCTACAGAACCTAGAAACACCAAAGATCCCCAAAGAAAGACCAGACCTTAAGAAGATTCCCAGACTATAGCCAAAGACGATCAAGATAGCCCGGCCAGAAAAAAATACGGACCAGAAGATAAGAAGTAAGAAAAGGGTATACAACATACTATACAGCAAACTGGCGGATGAAGTCAACCACTTAAAGGGTTTAAACGTAACCGTCTAAACCCATGTGTGTGGTTGCACGTCCAGCGAGAGAAGAGAGTAGTTTAAACTTTGGCGCTTCCCTGATTAAAGAATTAATTCAGGCGACGCCTAGCGGTCAAATCTGAAAAATAAGGGATGTAACTCTTCAGAAACAAACAGGGGCAGACAAACGCCTACATGTTATTCTATACGAAGACGCTTTCGTTTTATCCTCGTGAGTTGACCTATCATAAATCCGTGGAGAGTTTGAGTTCAAGTGAAGTGTGCTAGGACTTGTTGAGCTGGCTGATTGGTTTAGATTTTGTAACGCATGCCTTAACCCCTCTGTAGGGCCATTATTTTATGGCCGAGAGTAGCGGTTTTTCATTTTATTCTTTCTTGTTGGGTTATACAGTTTTTTTTTAAAACCAGATTTTAAGAACGTTTTTATGATCTATTTAAACGATTACAACCTAATAGTTGAACTAGAATAACATTGAGTTAGCCTCCATTCAATAATGAACAAAACAAAACGTGCTATCGGCATAAAAATATCCCGAAATCTCGGGTATCGTGCCGGTTAAGAAACCGTCAGAAAATACATCCATTTATCATGCTGTAATCTTTTTGATGCTTGAATGCAGCAAAGAATCATTTAAAGAGGAATAGATGAATAGTGAAAGAAAAAACAAGGGCTAAATACCCGTCATACATCACAGACACATAAATGTATACATACATACTACACGCGCGCGGCGCGTATGTGCTTTTAAAATGATAATTGTATTTTTATTATAGAAATACTTAAGCAAATATACTGTACCCCTTCTGGGCGTGCACGTTGATTTAAGTATAGTTATATATGATAAAACACATCTGTTCAATTGAGAAAGTCTTAATGAAGAACTGAATAGGAATTCAGATAAAATATTTGAGACAGGAGGGGGGCTCTAATCGAAACTAGAACTACGCTTTTGTAAAACTAACGTATCTCCGTGACCATTTTCCCTTACTCCCGTTCTTTCAGTGGTAACAGAATTCATCCCCTATGTTACATCTAGGTTTTTTAGTATAAAAAATGTATGCTGACAAGAAAATAATAATATTGTATCAGTTTCATTTTTTGTATGTTAATAGATTTCATGTTAAGAATTTATCACCACTGAAAGTTTCTTGCTTCAATATTTATTAAGATTAAAGTCCAAACAAATTGAAATCTTAATAATACGTTTAAGCATATATATTGTATTAAAATTCAACAATTTTTCAAGATCCTATATGCCAAATTAGCTCCTTCCCATCATAAAGCTGTTAAAACCGCGCATATTGCGTTGATATATAAATAATTGCATGTGTTTAGTTATTTGTTAGATATGTAACAGTTCTTTATATTGTATGAAAACCAATTTACTAATAATGAGGGTTTTAATAAAAAAATAAAATCTCTATGGAAAGCTAGAAAGAATTGTGCGATGTTTACAATAACAAAGGGTCATGTAGACTTGCTAGTTTCGGTTACAGTATCAGACCAAACCCTAAATCTCCATTATATTTTGTTAAAGATTTCTAGTCAATGGCCGTTCGGAAGATAGACAGTGTTCGAATGATGATTTTCAAAGGTCTCACGCTAACTACCACTTCTCGGCTGTCAGTCGTGCACCCAGAAGAAATAGAAGGGGTTCTTCACAATGGCAATCCTCTTGTGCAGGTGATGCTTGCTGAGTTGCTGTTTGCTCTCCTTCCTTCTGGCTCTCTTTTCTACGGCGGCTTGTTTCCCTCTCCTTTTGCACCTCCTTTCTGTCCCTTGTTTGACCAGCGAGCGCGTCTCATGGTCACCATCCGTCTTATCTGCACAAGACCCCATCCATGTGTTTCGTTGTAAGTTGAATGTGCGCAGTCTTCATGTCCTCGTGCAGACATCTTTAAAGCACAGGTCGTGTCCTCCTAACCTAGGTCGTTTCTCATAACTATCGCCATGACTAAGTTGCTTTGGTGGATGCGTGGCCTTGTCCAATCCCTCCTGATATTTTAATTAATTAAACTTAAGATACTTGCCACTTTAAGTGAAGTGTCGTATTGAACTATAGACATATTAGTTAACAGTATTTAATAATGTAAATCCATAATAAGGGTTTAATAAAATAACACACAAAAGTGTATGATAAATAAATTCTAAAAGAATCAGACTTGGTAGGGGAATATAGTTTCGGTACAGACTAGCAAAGACACACAATCTCATCTATTATAAGATTATCTTTTATCTATGGCCTGACTCTTACTGCTATTACCTCATTTCATTTATTTATTTTTTAGTCTACACTTTATTTATAGTAATATGTATCTGCTGGAGAACAGGGAAACAACTACAACTTGTTCGTGTCAGCTCATCTTAAATATATACAGTGCTTAAACACTTTTAGGCTCATGAGTACTCCACTACTCAATCTATGTTATGAGCTCTCTCTGAGTGCATAGAAATAGGTAACTCGCTCTCACATAGGTATCACTTTCACCCTTCATATTCCACAGCTTTTCAATCTCTGGCAAGTTTCAGGTATTTGTCCCATCTTTTCATTTTTCTTCAAGAGCTCCAAAATTAGAACTCATCACAGATACAGTTAACATCGATTGGCAGGAAACCAATACCTTTAGTCCCCATCTAACACATAAAAGGTTTGGGTTTGCTATAAGAGCAATACTGTTGGGACAATCATATAAATGCTAGGGCTTGATGTAAGCAGCTGATATAGCTGGTAAGCCCAAATATTCGAATGCTGTTGTTTTTAAAACTAAATGATAATAATAACAATACAAAATTGCAAATAGTTTTCTTTCTTATATTAAAATTAGATTTCGAATAGGATGTAGATTGAACACGATAACGGGATATTACGATAGCGCATGCATCTGTGTATGGGTAACAATGCACCCGCGATTTATACTTACTAGTAGAGCTACGCGACGTTGATCGGGATTTTAAAGTTCAAAATAGGTTTGGTTGGGTTTTCTGACATGTCAGGGCTAAGGTTATTTTATGATTGGTTTGGTTGATTCCATTTTACGGCATGTCAAACCTTATTGGTTATTTTAGGCCGAACAGGTTTTTTTTAAATAATTCTTGATATGTAGTCATTTTTCTTCTCTTTAAACTCATTTTTAAAAACTCATTTTTTTTTAAATCTTTGGCAGGAGATACATGAGGATATGTATTGTGGTAGCGATATGGTCACGGTACCAAAATGATATATGTTGTATAGGCGGGTTTGACAAACGTGCCTCCAAATTCACGGCACTAAAAAGGTATTCGTTACGCGGTGGTCATCTTGTCGATAAAAAAGATACAACGCGTGAGATATATAGTCACACGGGCTTAGCTTTTATTTTCGGGCTCGCTCTCGTGGGTTGTTTCGGAGAGGAGGAAAGGCAGAGAGAAAGAGAGAGAGAGAGGACGCTGTTAAATTACTGTGATCCCACACTAGGGACCAGAGGCCCGTCCGTACTCTCAGCTTCGGAAAGCAAAAAGAGGACGATCTTTTTGTTCGTCGTTCCTCATCACCACGTGATTTCCGGTTCCGGTCAAACACCCGAAACTTCCGGTTGGCTTTCAATTCTCCATTCGGGGTCATGCCTCAGTGAGAATCCCGGCAACCCGTTCTGTGTCCATTACTCCTTTTTTTTTAAATTTAAACTTTCTCTTATTCTTCTTTCTATAGCAGTCCACCCAAAACTTTGTGTTAAGTATCTTAGCCGCCATCCTTGGCCAGTTGTAAAAGAACTTAAAGTAAATAAGTAAGTAAGTCAATAAGTCCTGTGGTATAGAGTATCCTTTGGTATAAGTCCCGCGATATAATATTACGTTCCGTCGACCAAGAAGATCCAAGTAGTAATGCTAGTATGACCAGAAAAGGTAGTATAAATAATCATAAGTAGAGCATTGCCAGTGATTGGACAATAGGAACCCTTCCCAGGTCACGGCGAGTCTATAAGTAGAAGTGACCATTTATCACGCGCCTTATATCTTAAAAAAAAGCCAACACTTTGGACCTCATAATCACGTTACATATGCTATATACACAAACACGAAGCAAGACACTCATTGGGGTGAGGTGGAGAGGAGAGTAGTCTCAACAGCAAAGAGAGCCAGAAAAAGAGAGAAAGGCCCACAGAAAACATCACAATTTGTGTGCATTCAGTGCACCCAAAGACTGTCACTCGCGCGGAATTGGCCTGCAGAGTCACTTGCTGAAATGCAGATAATTTTTATTCCATTTTCTTTTTTTGCGACACTATGCCACGATCTCTCTCTTTNGGGAGGAGATCGTCTAAAGGAACACATACCAAGATACAAATATACGAGGTTATTCAAAGTCGAGTTATGTAGTAGTCACTATTACTCGAATAGCTCGTCGTAATGTTGAAGAATTGTGCTCTGCTTTATTATAATATTCCTGTACATAATATAATAAATCTGTTTTCCGGATTTTCAATGTTGCATTTGATAAATTCAGTCACAAGAAAAAATATTGTGACATTTCCCCGAGAAATCATTTTCAAATACAAGGGTATTTCAATTCTATTTTCTATTGAATGACCCCCTTAAATGCATAACTTTAGTAAAACCCTTTCCAATGCATTCCTATAGTAAAAACCATTTCCAATGCATTCCCATAGTAAAAACCCTTTTCCAAATGCATTTTTATAGTAAAACCCCCCTTTCCAATGCATTCCTATAGTTAAAATTCCTATAGTAAACTTTCCAATGCATTCCTATAGTAAAACCCTTTCCAATGCATTCCTATAGTAAACCCTTTCCAATGCATTCCTATAGTAAAAACCCTTTCCAATGCATTCCTAAAATAAAACACTTTCTTATATTCCTATAGTAACCCTTTCCAATGCATTCCTATAGTAAAACCCTTTTCCAATGCATTCTATAGTAAAACCTTTTCCAATGCATTCCCCTTTCCAATATTCCTATAGTAACCCTTTCCAATTCATCCTATAATAAAACTTTCCCAATGCATTCTTATAGTAAAACCCTTTCCAATGCATTCCTATAGTAAAACCCTTTTCCAATGCATTCCTATCGCCAATGCATTCCTATAGTAAAACCATTTTCCAATGCATTCTTATAGTATAACCTTTTCCAATGCATTCTTATAGTAAAACCCTTTCCAATGCATTGCTATAATAAAACACTGACCAATGTATTTCTATAGAAAAACCCCTTCCAATGCATTCCTATATTAAAACACGTTTCAAATTATTCATATAAATAAAGACTTTCCAACGCATTCCTATCGTAAAACCCTTTCCAATGAATTCATATAATAAAATCCTTTCGAATGTATTCCTATAGGAATCAGTGCTTACGCCTTAGGCAAAACAAACCATATTTATTGAATGATTTTCGTCATACCAATTGTTTATATATTCCCCGTTTAAATACGACACAATTTTCTCAAAGGAAAATCGTTTTGAAAAGCTACATCTCTTCATCATCTTTGTAAATCTCTGTTTAACGTTAACATTTTATTACACTTGTCTCCGCTAAATCAACATCGTAAAATTGTCTACAAATGAAACGGACTCTGCCAAGTTGAAAGTTCCACGAATGTTCAGGGATGTGTTGTGTTTATCGTTGAATAACAGGGAAAACACGTGTTGATCATAAATATAAGAGTCGAACCTTCTAGAAAGAAACGAAATGTTTTAAAAGTAATTCTAACCCTTTTTA
>CM042182.1:36153064-36155564 GCA_023376005.1 Doryteuthis pealeii | reverse complement strand
TTTATAGTATAAATCAATTTTGACAATTTATCTTTCTAAAAAAAATCATTTTTGACAATTCATCTTCATAGTAAAAATCATTGCTGTTAAATATTATTTGTTTGTTTTGTTTTGTTTTACGGCATATCAACCTCGTTGGGTCATTTAATGCCAACAAAGTTGTGAAATAAATTCATTCTTAATGCATAATACACTTTTGTTTATAAACTATATTTTTCTATTAAACCGATAGATGGGACCCTAACGTGTACTACCACTCCGGTTCAGAGTGGACCAGGAGCAATGGTGATGAAGGGGTGCACCGCATTCCCCAAACCTCCAGAACTGGAACTTCACCATAGCTATTTTATGTATAATGTCTTAATTCTATTATTAAAAAACATCCTGGCAAAGTGAGACATAAGGGGTCATACTCTCCTAGGTGAAAGCCAATTGAAGATGCAAAATCCCTGTTAAAAATGTATCTAACTTCTGGGAGACAGCAATTTTAAATATTTTTCACAACCGCACACATCTTATTATAATAGAGATTTGGTGTCTGTCTGTAACCAAAACTGTCACTGCTTACATCACAATACCCTTGGGAATTGCGTTAGTTTATCAATGAGTATTTAATTTATAGTCAAAATCATTGATACATAAAATAAATCTTATTTATTTAATGATGATGTCTCTATAAAAATCTGAGTTAGATTTGCCTTCAAAAAGCCCATGTCATTAGTGCCTTTAATATCGTACAATGTGCTTTATATATCACTAAGAAATAAAGGTTTACATAATATATGGTGTGGTTAATTTGCATACTAGTAGAGTTGATATTGGCTGTTCTGTCCTCACAGTAAAACAGAGAACATCTAATTTTTCCTGCAGTATAAACTTTGCATAAAAATCATCCATGCACCTCCCCCCCCCAAAAAAAATGATTTGGTATTAGATAACCCTCAAGGTTTGATATGCCAAACAACTAAACAAAATCAAATTTAAATATTAACCTATCGTTGCAAACTCGACAGGGGGCGCTAACATCGCCAGTGCGTTAATCAAATGAATAAAAAAAAACAGGCTGTTTTATCGCAATCCATAATCTTCCTCTGTCAGCAGGCGGAGGTCACGTGACCAATTCCCGAAGACGTGACGCGATTTATAAAAAAAGATATTGCCATTCTGCAGGTTTTCTTTTTCTTTTTTTCTTTCTTCGATTCACGCTTCTGTCGAAACACAATCGGCCCGTCACTGCAACGCGAAATTAAATATTCATTCGCTACTACCTGGTTGTGCGCGAACGGGCATAGAATTTTGCATTTTTCGAATTTCTATTCCCGAAATAATGACGGGACATTAAAAAAAACGGGACTACGCTCAATAGCACCGCTACAAAATCATCAATACCGTCGACACCGCCATGATGACTACCACTCATCTATATACCAATGCTCGTGTTCCTTAATTGTACAATCGTTATCACCGTGCATCACTCTCTGTTTAGAAAAATGAGATCGTCCAAATCATCCAAGAAGAAATTCAAAGATGCAAATCCTGATTATCTGGTATGGCTTATCCACCAAATGAATTGTTAAAAATGATTTTTACTATAAAAATGAATTGTCAAAAATGATTTTTTCTATAAAAATGAATTGTCAAAATTGATTTTCACTAAAAACATGAATTGTCAAAATTGATTTTTACTATAAAATTTTATGCGTTTCATTCTCAAGAACAGATTCTGGTTTATGCATATACCATTTTGTTGTATGGTCAAAGTTTAATTTTTTGGCATAAATTCCCAGTGGATCCCCTTCCCAACCCAGTCGTGCCTAGCTTTGTATTCCCGTTGTGCTCGTTTGCTACATTCACTTAATACGTGGTTTACAGTCTCATCTCTGTCACTGCACAGTCTACATTAACTGTTTTGTTGCGACTTATCAATTTTTGTTTGATATAATTTGTTCTTATGGCATTAATTTGTGCAGCAATTATTAGTGATTCAGTTTCTCTCTTGAGGTCTCCTCTTCTTTACAATGTCCAGGTCTTTTTATGTGCAACCTCTCCGATTAGTCGTTTGAAGTGTCCATATAATTGTTTTTCTTCCCATCTTTGTTTTCTAGTTTTTGTTGTTTTTTTACTGTTGGTCCATACATTACATCTGCTGTTGTTGGCGGCTATAAGTAATCTTTCTTTGCTCTTTTTTGTGTACTCTTCGAGTCCCTATATGTGGCCTCTACACAGTCCTCTGTGTTGGCAAGACCTCTTCCACCTTCTTTTCTTGATACATATAGCCTATCTATCACCTCTATGGTGTAGAGCCTTGTGCATCATCATTAATTTCCTAGTCCTTTGATCTATCTGTCTTAGTTCTTCTTTTGTCCATTTTAAGAATGGTGCAGAGTATCTTATAACGGAGACGGCCCAGGTATTTATTCCTTTGATTAGGTTTCTGCTGTTGAGCTTGGTTTCTAAGAGCTATTCTTTTATTTTTACTTTTTCTTTCATCTCTTTTTAC
>CM042182.1:36143064-36150564 GCA_023376005.1 Doryteuthis pealeii | reverse complement strand
CGATTTGGTACTGTGATAACCATCAGTATATAACACGACAAGTGACGGCCTAAATTTGGGTGTTAACAAAAACAGTCCCTTATTGTTGTGGGGTTTTTAAGGGTCAAAAATAAGACCAACGACTGGTAAAAATGGATATAAATGTATTGAACAAAAAGGAGTAGAAATTACAGAAAAGAAAGTGGAGATTGCGTCCGACCATACAGTTGCGAGCTGACTCGCGTTGCTTCATGTCAAGCCACAATTGTCCCTGCTACTTATAGTAGTCGTCGGCGCATTCCATTTATGTACATAGGTTATATCACCTATAACACTTATTTAGTTTAGGCTATGTTTTCTGAAAGAATATATCTTTCCTCTTTCTATACTGTAATGTACAAAGGCAGTACGTTGGTTACTAAAAGAGCTACAAATCCTGACCTAAATTCTGGTTTTGAGCAAAACATTTCGCTATTGGGTTTGAGCTACGTTTTCTGAAAAGATACATCTTTTCTCTTTCTATACAGTAATGCATGAGGACAGAAAATTTGTTCCCAGAAGATCTACCGATTTATTCCTTCTTAAACGGTTTCGATAAAAACCTGAGGCCGACTTAACTTTTCTTAAAATAAACACAACGTGGGGTTTAGGTCGTTTAGCAGGTAAAAATTAACTCCTTAAATATCGGGTTGGAAGCTTAGTCATATCAAGGCCGCTAAACCGATTCTCGAGATATTAAAAAAAGACTCTATATTCTATGGATAATCTTTATACGAATTTTATTTACAACTTTAGGTATATACTTCTTTCTCTTCTTCTTCTTCTTCTTCTCTTCTTCTTCTTCTTCTTCTTCTCAGATTTGTTAATTCTTAAATGGATTCGACCAAAACCTGCGACCGACTAATCTTTTATTAAAAAACAAACACAACGTGGGTTTGAAGTCGGTTGGAAGGCTAATCGACCGCTGAAAATACTGTTACAAAATTAACAAGCATTGTCTAACCGATTGCTCATTAACTACATAAATATCAGGTCGGCTGGCTAGGTATATCAAGGCCGCTAAACCGGTTATCGTGATATTAAAAAAACGACTCTATATTCTCCGGATAGACTTTCTACAAATTTTATTTACAGCTTTATGGATAAAATTATTTTATCCCATTTATTTCCATCCTCATCAATCCATCTACCACTTTATTTACGAACCTGTTCCTATTTTTCTTCTAACATCATTTTCCACCCGACTCCACCCCTAAGTCCTCTATCCCCACCCCTGCCAGCATCTTTCCCGAATTGCTTTTTGATTTATTCATTCATATGTGGTTTCGACAAAAACCTGAGACCGACTAACCTTTTCTTGAAATAAACACAACGTGGGATTGAGGTCTTTCAGCAGGCGCAAATTAACTCCTTAAATATCTTGTTGTCAGTTTAGTCATTTCAAGGCCGCTAAACCGGTTCTCGTGATATAAAAAAACGACTCTATATTCTCTGATAGACTTTCTAGGAATTTTATTTATAGCTTTATAGAGGTATTTGCCTTATACCCCACTTGTATGGGCTGGGCACAAGGCCACGTTTTAATGTGGGCCCACCCACAAGCCAAAGCTCATGGGTGGGAAAGAACAAAAATTGCGTCGATCCCTTTGGCATTCCCCCTCAAGGGGGCGCCTCAGGCGCTGGGCAATAAACCCAGCCCTGCTTTAGCTTTATAGATATACTTATTTTGTTTCAACAAAATAGCCTGAGGCCGACTAAACTTTTCTTGAAATAAACACAACGCGGTATTGAGGCCGTTTAAGAGGCAAAAATTAAAACTCCTTAAATATCTGGTTGTCAGCTTCGTCATATCAAGGCCGCTAAACCGGTTCTTGAAATATTAAAAAAAGACTGTATATTCTCCGGAATATAAGACTGTCTACGAATTTTATTTACAGCTTTAGGAATATACTTTTTTTTATCCCATTTATTTCCATCTTCATCAATCCATCTACCACTTTATTTACCAACCTGTTCCTATTTTTCTTCTTACATCATTTTCCACCCCACCCCACCCCTAAGTCCTCTATCCCCATCCCTGCCAGCATCTTTCCCCCAATTGCTTTTATTCCTTCAAGAACAGTGCCAACCACTTATTTATGTAGCATTCTATTTTGATTAAGTTCTTGCTTTTATTCTCAACACTTTGTTCGTCAGCGGCGCAGAAATTGCATAACCCTTCAATAGACCCGAACCCCCAACCCGACCTGCATCAACCACCCACCCCAGCCAGTGCCAAGTCCTCAACAGCAACACGCCACCCGGTATTGCTAGAATCTATTGTAATCTCACCTTCTTCTTCTTCTTCTTCATTTTTCTGACCAAATTTCTTGTAATCTCACTTTTTCTTCTTTCTGTTTTATTTCTTCTTCTTCTTTTTCTCCTTCTTCTTCTTTTCTGTTGTATTCATTCTTTCTTTCTTTCTTTCTTTCTTTGTTGACTTCCCCTATTGTCTATGTGTATCATATTTTTCTTATCTTTTCTTTCTCCTTCACACTTCTTCTTGTTCTTCTTCTTTCTGTTTATTCATTCTTATAATCTCACTTTCTTCTTCTTCTTCTTCTTCTTCTTCTTCTTCTTCTTCTTCTTCTTCTTCTTCTTTTCATTATTATTATTATTATCATTATTATTATTATTATATCTGTTTCATTCTTCTTCTTCTTCTTCTTCTTCTTCTTCTTCTTCTTCTTCTTCTTTCTTTCTTTCTTTCGTTCTTTCTTTCTTCCTTCCTTTCTTTCTTTCTACTGTCTATTCTGTTTCTCTATCCTTCTTTCTGATTTATTCATTCTTCATTATCTTCGTTTTTTCTTTCTTTCTTTCTTTCTTTCTTTCTTTACTCCCCCTGTTTATTTGTTTTATATTTTTCTTATCTTTCTTTTTCGATCAGTATTTCTTCTCATTTCTTTTTTCTCTTTCTTTCCTTCTTTCTTTTCTTTCTACTTCACCTCCTGTCTATATACATAGTATCTTTCATCAGTTTTCTTCTTCTTTCTTTTCTCCTTTCTTTCCTCCTCCAACTATGTATTTGCATTATATCTTTTATCAATCTTCTTCTCTTCTTCTTCTTCTTTTATCAATCTTCTTCTTCTTCTTCTTCTTCTTCTTCTTCTTCTCTTCTCTTCTTCTTCTTCTTTTCTTTCTTTCTCTTTTCAAGACCTGAAGAGCGACTCGCCATCCCGTATTGCTAGAATCTATTGAAATCTCGCTTTCTTATTTTTCTTTATCGTCTACATCTTTCCTATTTATTCATTCTTATATGATTTCGTCCAAAACCCGAGGCCGACTAATATTATCTTAAAATAAACACAACATGGGTATGAGGTCGTTTAAAAGGTGAAACACTACGATGCTGCCATATTTAGACTTACGATTAAGTCTAAATATGATTAAACCTAAAAAAAATATTAGAATGGGGGAAAATATATGGGGCGAAATAGACCTTCGAATCAACAAGCTCCCGCCAAGGGGGAACCAAAAACAAGCGAGTTCTCCGTCTTCTCACAAGCCAGACCCTCTGTTGGTCAACACATTCTTCGTCTAGCAGCTGGAAAATCCGTCGTCGTAGTCGAAATAATATTTAGCAGTTTAAAATCACATTTCCTATTAAGTTTTGTTTCTGTTCGACTAAAATCCATTTCTTTACTGAAAAGCGCTTCGTCGTCGACTCCTTCTGCTGCTGCTGATTGCCCAGCGCTAGACTCACTTGTTATTTTATGGGCATATTAGCCAAAAATCCGGGCACATCAGTCGAACCTTGCGCCCGTCCAGTGCCCAAACGCATTTGTTTTTGCATGCGGGAGGACGCGAGTTCGATCCCGGCAGGCAAGACAATGTATTGCTCTTTTTCCTTTCTCGTTCTCCGTCACAGTTCCATACGAGCTTGTTTCATTTTTGACCAAAGAAAAAGACATACTGTTGTAAAGTTTGATTTCTTTTTTGAAAATGTTCCATTGCAATGTATCATTGTTAATAATTCTACTCATCATAATCTTCTATGTTATTTGTCAATAAAAATATTTGATTTTAAAGCTTTTTGCATATTTTTATCAATTTTAAAATGATTTTGCATTAATATTATTTCTTACATTTATCTAAATGGTTATAATAAAATCTGCTGCTTGATATGATTTTAAGTAAATTTTGGTGGGAGAACATAGACTTCGGGTTGTTTCTTTATGATGAGATGGACATTAGCAAGAAAAAGACTTTCTACGAATTTAAAAAAAAAATATCAAATTTAAAAAAAGATTTTGCATTAATATTACTTCTTACAAATAGAAAACATACATTTTAAATTCTAAAAAGATTGCAGTGGTGTGTTACATAATCTATGCGGTTTCATAAGATTATTGTCAATCCCCTGTAATGCTAAAGGGATGGCCCTTTTCATATCACGGGCGGGACTTTCCATGGAATAGTACAGAAAGCCCGCGAAAATACGTGAAGTCACGTGGGACCTGGTTGGGTCCTCAGTTTCGGCTTGGACGTCGGGCAGTGAGGATGTCCTGCTTTAACAGTGACTCACTCTGCATACGCGCGCTATGTTAGTCAGATATTTAGTTATACGAAATGTTTAGTTAAGGAAATAAAAGTTTAAGAAAAGTAACACGGTCTTGTGATTAATGAATGTCTTGGTAACAAGACTGATATAGAAGAAGAAATGAATTAAGTGCGACCACCAAGACGAAGTCACCAAGACGAAATCACCAAGAAGAAGGCCAAGATGCTGGAAGAGACCTAGAAGACATTAAGATGTCAAAGACGACAGCAGAAGAATAGAAGTAAGAAACTTACGATTAAGTCTAAATATGATTAAACCTGAAAAAATATTCGTTCTGTTGCGATTGTAAACGATAAACCTGCGTAAGTTACTTCGAATCCTTCGTCGCCAGTTTGTTGTGAGGTTTTAAGGGGTCAAATAAGAACAAAACAACGGGTAACGAAAAGTAGAAAAATGTATTAACAGAAAGTAGACAATACAATAGAGAAATGTGGAAATTACGTCCAACGAACAGAGTTATTGGCACTCACATTGGCTTGCTTCTAAGCCACAATTATCCCTGTTTATTTATAGTAACCTGTCGGCACATTCCATTCGTCTTATAGGGTGTATCACCTATAACACATTCTATACGAGCTTGTTTCATTTTTGACCAAAATAAAAAGACATACTGTTGTAATGTTTTATTTCATTTTTGAAAATGTTCCACTGCAATGTTAATAACTCTACTCATCATAATCTTCTATGTTATTTGTCAATAAAAATATTTGATTTTAAAGCTTTTTGCATATTTTTATCAATTTTTTCTAAAGATTTTGTTGAGAGTTTTTGATATAAGGCATGAGGCAAACGGTCACTCCTAAATATAGACCCGTTGACTACCACTTGACCACCGAAGGCATTTCTATTGTCCAATCACTGGCACTGCTGCTGCTGCTTCTGCTGTATTAATAGAGGCACCATTCTAAACTTATGTCATTGACACTTGGATTCTCTTGGACGACGGACTTACAAAGAATACTATAACACCGGATTCTTATTGGCTTGCTTACTTACACGTGATTGTTTTTTTACACGTGATTAAAAAAATCCTTCCTCTTCATTATGAAGCAAAAATTTTGCCAAGTTTCATTCATTTTTTAGGGTTTCGTTGAATTTTAATTCATGCTGGGGGAGGGGAGGTTAAAACACGTATAATTATTGTCCTACCTACAGAATGAGCCAACCGCGGATATATGAAACCACGGTTGTCCAGATTTTACCGGACAACTTTTTATTTTTAAACTTTAAATTTTATGTCTGTCTTATCTCTCTCATATATATATATATATATATATATATATATATATATATATATATATATATATAAACTATACATATATAAAGGGCAGTTGGTGTGTATGTATGTATGTCCGGATGAAACTATGAAAATAAAAAAATAACGAAAAAGTAAATATTTATACACATTAAATATTACCGGTTCTTGTTTTTTGTGCGGAAATTATGAATATTTGATTTATATATAAAGATATTTAAAAATTAAAATCTACATAGAAATAGCATTGAAACTAAGATGCCGAACAGATACTTAACAGATTTTGCATTGATATTACTTCAGGGGCCGGGTCAGCTCAGTCGGTAGAGCGTTTCAGCTAGAAACCACAAGGTTCCCAGTTTTTAGTTCCTCGGTATTTGCAGACACTAGTTGACTTTGTAATCTGGAAATAGGTTTCAAGAACTCAGCAAAAGAAACCGAAGTGTAAATTGTAAATTCAACATGTGCAGTTTAACATCTCACCCAGGAAACCCGTTGCTAAGTATGGACGACAAGTCTTAGGATAGGTTTGTTTCAGTTTCTGTGTTTGTTCATATACCATTAAACAAAGACACCAAACCAAACCTACACTAACTTAAGACTTGTGACCCGTACTTAGCAACAGGGAAGAAATAACAAAAATATATCCAACATAAGACTTTTCTTTTCTTTTTGTTTTTCACTTGTACCACTACTGTTCTTCTACAAGGATGAAGAAATAACAAAAATATATCAAGCATCAGAATTTCCTTTTGTTTTTGTTTTTCTCTTGTAGCACTACTGTTCTTACAAGGATGAAGAAATAACAAAAATATATCAAGCATCAGAATTTCCTTTCTTTTTGTTTTCTCTTGTAGCACTACTGTTCTTCTACAAGGATGGGTTTGACATTAAATAATATTAATAATTTTATACCATTAAACAAAGGCACGAAATCAAACCTTCACTAACCCAAGACTTGTGATCTGTACTAAGCAACAGGGAAGGAATAATAAACATATATCAAGCATCAGAAATTTCTTTTCTTTTTGTTTTTCTCTTGTAGCACTACTGTTCTTCTACAAGGATGGCTTTGACATTAAATAACCCACAGAACTTGATATGCCATAAAACCAAGAAATCAAACTAAACATACTAACATGACTTGAGATCCGTACTAAACAACGGTGAGGATATAAAAAATAAATCAGCAACAATATATCAAGTATCAGAATTTTCTTTCCTTTTTGCTTTTCTCTTGTAGCACTACTGTTCTTCTACAAGGATGGCTTTGACATTAAATAACCCACAGAATTTGATATGCCATAAAACCAAGAAATCAAACTAAACATATACTAACATGACTTGTGATCCGTACTAAACAACGGTGAGGATATAAAAAAACCCAGCAATAATATATCAAACATCAGAATTTCTTTTCTTTTTGCTTTTCTCTTGTAGCACTACTGTTCTTCTACAAGGATGGCTTTGAAATTAAATAATATTAATAATTTTATATACCATTAAACAAAGACACCAAACCAAACCTTCACTAACTTAAGACTTGTGATCCGTACTTAGCAACAGGGAAGAAATAACAAAAAAAGCAGCAATGATATATCAAGCATCAGAATTTTCTTTTCAATTCTTTTCTCTTTTTTTTTCTTGTTGTTTTCTCGATTTTTTC
>CM042182.1:36113064-36138064 GCA_023376005.1 Doryteuthis pealeii | reverse complement strand
CGGGATGATGAGTTTCTTAAGGGAATATGTTGAGAGAAATTCGTGACCAGGAAAAGATGGTCGAAAAGACTGTACTCCCTCGTCTTATTTGGAGAATGGTAGTAGTCCAATAATAAACTGTCGATCGATCTATTTTGGTTTAATTTAATTTCTATCTATCTATCTATCTTTATATCTCAATCTATTTATATCTATCTATCTATCTATCTATCTATCTATCTATCTATCTATCTATCTCAGTCTTCTCGTCTATCTATTCCTTTTTCAGTTTTCCCTCTATGTCTGAAGTCTATCACTGTCTGTCTGTCTGTCTGTCTCTCTCTCTGTCTCTCTGTGTGCCCCTCTGTCTCTGTCTGTCTGTCTGTCTCTCTCTCAATATATATATATATATATATATATATATTTATTTTAAGAATGGAAATGAGTAACCTACTCGAGTTTCATCGATAGATTCTTCAGGGTTACTTTTAAATTAATCGAGTTTACGATTAATCTTTGGTGTTATAAACATGCCCGTTTATATATATATAATATATATATATATATATATATATATAAATCTATCTATCTATCAATCCATCTATCTATCTATCTATCTATCTTTCTACCTATCTATCCTGGTCTGTTCTTATGTATCTATATATCTATTCATCTACACCCATCTATTTATATCTATCTATCTAATCATTCATACAATGACTGCTATTTACACAGTAGCATTGCAACCAACAAAGCCTTCATCAGATGATGACTCTGGGTTCAGGCATGGTTTCGGGGCCGAAGCATCATTACCACTAACCCAGAGCGCCCCAGCAGTATCTCACGATACCACCAGACTTTGTCGGTTTGATGTCACAATATAGGATTGCCATATCCACGCTGATGCGGTTAGAGCTTTCTATCTATCTCTCTATCCTAATCTGTTCATATCTACTTACATATCTATTTATCTACACCCATCTGTTCATATCTATCTATCTATCTATCTATCTATCTATCTATCTATCTATCTATCCCAGTCTGTTCTTATCTAATTATCTTTCTATCTATCCATCTACCATCATCTGTTTATATCTATCTATCTATTAATCCATCTATCTATCTATCTTTCTACATATCCATCCTATTCTGTTCATATCAATTTATATATCTATTTATACATATCTATCTGTTTATATCTATCTATCTATCTATCAATCCATCTATCTATCTCTTTTTTTACTTATCTATCCTAGTATGTTCATATCTATTTATATATCTATGTATCTACGCCCGTCTGTTCATATCTATCTATCTATCTATCCCAGTCTGTTCCCATCTAATTATCTATCTATTTATCTACCCCCATCTATCTATCCATCTATCTACCTATCCTAGTGTGTTCATATCTATTTATATCTATTTTTCTATACCCATCTATCTATCTATCTATCTATCTATCTATCTTTCTACCTATCTATCCTAGTCTGTTTATATCTATTTATATATCTATTTATCTATCCCCATCTGTTTATATCTATCTATCTATCTATCTATCTATCTATCTATATATATATATATATATATATATATATATATATATATATATATATATATATATATCAATCTATCTATCTATCTATCTATCTTTCTACCTATCTATGCTAGTCAATTCATATATATTTATCTATCTATTGATCTATCTATCTATCCCCATCTGTTCATATCTATCTATCTATCTATCTATCTATCTATCTATCTATCTATCTATCTATCTATCTATCTATCTATCCTAGTCTGTTTATATCTATTTATATATCTATTTATCTATCCCCATCGGTTTATATCTATCTATCTATCTATCTATCTATCTATCTATATATATATATATATATATATATATATATATATATATATATATATATATATCAATCCATCTATCTATCTATCTATCTTTCTACCTATCTATCTATCTATCTTTCTACCTATCTATGCTAGTCAATTCATATATATTTATCTATCTATTGATCTATCTATCTATCCCCATCTGTTCATATCTATCTATCTATCTATCTATCAATCTATCTATCTATCTATCTATCTATCTATCTATCTATCTATCTTTCTACCTATCTATCCTAGTCTGTTCATATCTAATTATCTATCTATTCATCTACCCTCATCTGTTTATATCTATCTATCTATCTATCTATCTCTGTATCTATCTATCTATCTATCCCAGTCTGTTCATATCTATTTATATATCTATTAATCTATCCCCTTCTGTTCATATCTATATATCTATCTATCCTAGTCTATTCATATCTATTTATATATATATTTTCTATCCCCATCTATCTATCTATCTATCTATCTATTCATCTATCTATCTTTCTACCTATCTATCCTAGTCTGTTCATATCTAATTATCTATCTATTCATCTACCCCTACCATCTATCTATCTATCTATCTATCTATCTATCTATCTATCTATCCTAGTCTGTTCATACCTATTTATATATCTATTAATCTATTAATCTATCTATCTATCTATCTATCTATCTATCAATCCATCTATCTATCTTTCTACTTATCTATCCTAGTCTGTTCATATCTATCTGTCAATCTATCTATCTACCTATCTATCTATCTATCTATCTATCTATCTATCTATCTATCTATCTCAGTCTGTTCATATCTATCTATCTATCTATCTATCTTAGTCTGTTCATATCTATCTATCTATCTATCGATCTATCTATCTATCTATCAATCCATCTATCTATCTATCTTTCTACCTATCTATCCTAGTCTGTTCATATCTAATTATCTATCTATTTATCTACCCTCATCTGTTTATATCTATCTATCTATCTATCTATCTATCTATCTATCCCACTCTGTTCCTATGTAATTATCTATCTATTTATCTACCCCCATATGTTTATATCTATCTATCTATCTATCTATCTATCTATCCTAGTCTGTTCCTATCTAATTATCTATCTATTTATCTACCCCATGTATCTATCTATCTATCTATCTATCTTTCTACCTATCTATCTTAGTCTGTTCATATCTATTTATCTATCTATTTATATATCTATTTATCTATACCCATCTTTTCATATCTATCTATCTATCTATCTATCTATCTGTTCTTATCTAATTATCTACCCTCATCTGTTTATATCTATATATCTATCAATCTGTCTATCTATCTATCTTTCTACCTATCTATCCTAGTCTGTTCATATCTATCTGTCAATCTATCTATCTATCTATTGAATGGCGCAACTTATAGGATTATCTCCCCGATAATTAAAAGTGCAGTGGGTTTATAGCCCCGGGTCATGCTTTGATTGAAGAGTTCATCTCGCTCCTTCATTGCACATTCTGAGAGGGCCACTCTGAAAGTGATCACTCCCATTTATTTTCATCGAAGCAACAACAGAGACGGTGGTGGGTTGGGCCACTCTCACGTTGGGTAGAGCAGGTTGTCAGCTACAAAACACTCGCAATATAATTACAGTTTTGTTGTTCCTAATGCATTCTCCTCTCTATTGAAGAAAATCCTGGACAAAGCTGTTTGCAATCAACGTAGCTCTAATACCATCGGGAAAGGTATGAATCCAAATGTCACCCCGCGCCATGGGTAAATAGTAGGGCATACTGGGCTCTTATGGGGAATATGAAATGAAGGGATGAAGAGAAATAAAAAGACACAACTGTTTTGAAGTATAGATGGAGACTTTATTGATCAGACCGTTAACTCTGGACGCTAGAGTCCAGACGCTCAGAACTATTTTTTATTTAATTCTTATTTAATTTAATTTTATTTAAATCCCCGCACTTTTTAACCTTGATAAGAAAACTGGCATATATATTTACCGACCCCTCCGCACGAGCAGGATGTGTCAGAAGGTCGATTTCTTAAGCGGAGTTTAGCATGATTGAATTTAGTGTTTTCCTTCTCCTAGACTGGTTACCTAACCATGCGTTAAAACTTCCAGTCTCCCCCACTATTTACCCATAGCTGGAGAGAGAATTGGATTCATACCTTTCCCAAGGGTATTAGCACCATGTGAAATGTCAATAGCTTTATGGAAACTGGCATAGGAGAGGGAAAATTTAAGTAAAACTGTGGCCTTTCACATAACGGTAATGCGATTGTGAATTGTAGGAATCCAACTAGTCTCCCTCCAGCTATGGGTAAATAAGATGGCAGACTGTGTTCTGTAATCTTGGTATAGCAACTTGTCTGTGAGAAGAGAATCTTTGAATTCAAAGCTGTAGCAGTTCACATAGGGTTAATAACTTTGCGAATATGAACCCAACTATTCTCTCTCCAGCTATGGGAAAATAGCAGCGCAGATTAATGTCTTTAACTTTTGTACGCCAACTAATTTAGGAGAAAGAAAACTTTGAATTCAAACAAGATATATTCTGCTTTAAAACTTAGTTGCATTTCGTATTATTATCTCACACTCCCTCTCTCTCACTCCTTTCTCTCTCTCGTTCTCTCTCTCTCTCTCTCTCTCTCTCTCTCTCTCTCTCTCTCTCTCTCTCTCTCTCTCTAGACCAAATGTCAATCCTTGTTGGGTTATTTTATGCCGAAGTCGATTTGTTTTATTCATTCGTGATGGGTATTTTTAATCTTAAAAAAATATTTTTTAAACATTTCTTAAACTCATTTTTTCTATTTAACCCGTAGAGAGGACCCTAAAAGGTACTACTACTAAAACGTCATGGTGGACCTGGGAGTAATGTCGATGAATGGGTACTCCACACTCTCCAGAGCTTCAGAATTGTAACTTCTTCATTACATATAGTTTAACGTCATACCCAACCACCGCGTGCTATAAAGGTAATAGGACTTGACGTGATGAGTCAATTAAGGGGGTCTCTCCGATCGTCCATCTAACCTAATTAAGGGCCAAAGTGGAATGTTGCATGTCATGGACTGCCCTGCCACCAGGATTCCGTCCTTAACTGGAGATCTGCGGAGAGTGAAGTACTCCTTATTGTAATTACTCCAAGTTCCACTGACCCAGGTCAAGCTGTTGTTTGGTTATTTCATTTGTTTTTTGTTTTTATGGCCTATCAAAACTTTGTGGGCCATTTAAGTATTCGTAATACTTGAAACCATATAAATGTGTGCAAAAATATTTATTATTATTAAATTGGAATACTTAATTAATACCATATAATTGTCACCCTCCGATCAATCGGCTGGTCACGTCAAGCCCTAGCACCTATATGATTGCTCCGATCCTATTGCCCTTATGGCAAACCCCAACCCTTTTTATCATATGGGTGCTAGCAGGCAGTGACTAAGGGTCTTCGTGTCCTGTGAATGACGTTAAAGTCCATTTTTGGAGGTCTCGGGAATGTGGAGCACCCCTTCATCACCATTGCTCCCTGGTCCACTCTGACCTGAAGCCGCAGTACCTGTTATGGTCCTATCTATGGGTTGAATAGAAAAAACATGAGTTTATAAACAAAATTGTATTATGCATTAAGAATGAATTTATTTCATCACTTTGTCGGCATTAAATGACCCACTGAGGTTGATATGCCGTAAAATAAACCAAACCAAACCAAACCAAACTATATAATTGTATATATACTATTCGTATTATTAATAAAACTATATTTTTTAGAAATTACTTTTAGGTATTTGAAAGGATATATTAACTTTTAAAAAGAACGATGAAAAAAGCACATTGAATTTAGTCTTAAATAATCCACCAAGGGTTTACATGCCGTAAAACCAACCAGCCAAACTAGAAATAACAGAAATAACAACAAAACCATAAAAAATAAAAGCTCCCCCCCCCCAAAAAAAAATCCCCCCCCCCGAAAAAAAAAAAATAAATAAAAAAACTAACCAAATGTCTCCCCATTTGTTTATCGAAGGGTATTTACATTTAAAATTCCAATTTACAATTTCGAAATCCCTTCTAGGTAAAAAAAAAAAATCCGATTTTCAGTGTCAACTGTCAATCAGATGACCTTAAGATCCTTTATGGCATAAGCCTATGTTTACAAGGAATATATGAAATCCGGATAAACATCACTCCTGATAAGTCAGTCATTTTTATTATTTATCTATTTTTTTCCTATATGATTCTGTCTGTCTGTCTGTCTGTCTGTCTCTCTCGCTCATACATACATACACACGTACACACTCACTCGAGACCTAGCGGTTGGTTGTTTGGTTTGGTTTCTTGGTTCTATGGCGTATCAACCCTTTTCGGGTCATTCAAAGCGGAATTAAGTTATTTGCAATAAACAAAAGACTCAGGCTGCTTATTCAACCTGCTTTTGCTTAAGTGTGCATTCAATTAAGCATTGGACAGGTTCTAAGACAAAGTGGCGAGTGTAGTGAAAGATATTCATTGTCATTATTATCAGACCCAGTTAGCCCTAGAGTTGTAGTCCAGTTTTGGGTCAAATAGATCTGTTTGAAAATTATTAGTATAAGATAGCAATACTTCATTGTCATTATTGTCAGACCCAGTTAGCCCATTTTGTTACATAATCTATGCATAGATTATTGTCAACTCACTGTATTTCAGAAGGGATGGTCCCTTTTCATATCACGGGCGGGACTTTCCATGGAATATTACAGAAAGCCCGCGAAATACGTGAAGTCACATGGGGCCTGGTTGGCTCTCAGTTTCAGCTTGGACGTCAGGCAGATAAGATATTACTGCCTTAGCTGAGACTCACTACACACGCGCGCTGTGATTAGTTTGAGAAATATGTTTAGTTAAGAAATAAAAGTTTAAATAAATAATATGGTTTTGTGGTTGATGAATGTCTTGGCAACAAGACTGACTTAGAAGACCAGACACGAAGTCCCCAAGACTGGGTCCAGACGCTGGAAGAAGAACGTAAGATACCAAAGATGAACAGAAGAATGATAGAAGTAAAAAGAAACGGTATACAACAATTTTTGGGTCAAATAGATCTGTTTAAAATTTATTAGTATTAGATAGCAATACTTGAATCCATATAACTGTGCAAATTGTTAGTATCAAATTTGGACAATAAATAACGCATAAGGAGTTGGCATTAGGGGTTGAAGCAAACTCATACTCAAACAATTCTCTCATTCTCTCTTTGACGATATATCAATCAATCTATCTATCTATCTATCTATCTATCTATCTATCTATCTATCTATCTCTGCCATAATATGTTCCTTTGTCACCATTCACTATCTACTTATGTCCGTTCAAATTAATTTATCTGTCTATCTATCTATCTATCTATCTCTCAGTCTCGCATTGGGGATTGAAGCAAACTCATACTCAAACCACTCTTCCATTCTTCTTTGATGATTAACCAATCAATCAATCTATCAATCAATCTATCTATCCATCTCTCTCTCTCTCTCTCTCTCTCTCTCTATCTATCTATCTATCTCTGTCATAATATGTTCCCTACTCATCGCTCACTATCTACTTATGTCCGTTCATCTTAATTTATCTTTCTATTTAACGATCTATCTCTCGGTCTGTTTATATCTATCTATCTATCTATCTATCTAAATATGTGTGCATGTTGGCATTTACCCAATACGTAGGGTGTGACACAATCACACAAGTATGGGGCATTCAGCAAGGATCGAAATCTCTATTAGTATTGTGAGACTTGCTCCCTAACCATTAGCTATCTCAATATGTATGTATGTATGTACGATTATGTGTGTAAGAGCTGTATTTATTTACTATAGTGTACAATACACTTAAGGTGCGATTGTTACCATTGGTTTCCAAGCAGCATATTAGCCACCTTTATTCAAGACAAAGTTCATTTTATGTTAAAATCCCATTCTAATGTTTGGGATGCTGATTTTCGAGGCAAGCAGATTCTGTTGGAAGATTGACATAGCACAATTTTCTTCTATGAATTTGACATACTAGGGCTTAAAGTGTGCATATATATATATATATATATACTAGCAAATATATGCACCCTCCGGGTGCAAGTATTTAAGTTTTAATGTAATAAAATATTGTATTAAATTAGAAAGGCTAATGAAACTAAATAAGAATACAGATAAAAAGATTTGAAACAGAGGGGGGGGGTATAATAAAAGATTTTAAACAGAGGGTGTATAATAAAAAATGGAACAACTGAAACTTACTCTTCCATCACTCTCGTCTTTCATTGTTATTTTTTCTAATTTAAGTATATAGTTATAAGAGGAAGTAAAGAATAAAATGACAGTTATTTTTTCTTGTTAATGGATTTCATTTAAGATTCATTGAAGAAATTGTTGCTTATATTCATTAAAATAAAACCAAACAGTTAGAAATCAATAATACTAAGCACATATTTATTAAATTCGATTTTTTAATATTAATATGCCAATTAGCCTTCCCGTTCACACTGTAAACCGCTATTTTGTTGTATATATAAATATAATTGCATGTTGTCAGTATGTAGACATGGTTAACAGTATTAATAATGTAAGACAATTTTATTAATAATTGAGGTTTAGATAAAAATAAAATCATGGAGAATGTGATGTCAAAAACTAAGAGAATTGTGACTTGAGTAGTAATATAGTTTCGGTTACAGACAGAAAAACACACAATCTCCATTATAATAAGATATATATATATATATATATATATATATATATATATATATATATATATATATAAGAAAAAGCGGAAGTAAATCCGACAATATATAATATTCATCTTTCTTGAGAGTGACAGAATTGAACATGAAAACCTCAAGCATCAACTTCGAAAGCGGTACACCTGTCATATTGGAGAGAACATGGAGGGTTGGAAATGTCAAACATGTGATCGAATTCTGCTTTCTAAGGCTGGATATGTCAATCATAGGAAATCTCATCAGGGACAATTCCTGCAAACTCCAGGAACAAACAATATGTCTGCAATCCGTAACAAAGTCTGTAAGTCAGCTTCCGGTCTTAAGATACATCTAGTGTTGCATAAGCATCAAATTTCATCATCTGATCCATCTGTTACAACGGGAAGGACGTCTTTCCTATGTCATATTTGCATCAAACTTTGTTGATCTGCAGTGGTTTTGAGTGGGTTTGATGAGTCATTTGAGGGCTCATGAGAGGAAAGGTTCTGGTGGTGGGGTTATAGGATTGTGAGGGACGGCAGTGATCTGTAAAGATTAAGCTATTGCTATACATCTATATATCTATCTATATATCTATCTTTTCATCTGTCTATCTATTAATCTATCTATATATCTCAATATGTATCTATCTCAATATGTATGTATTTATATATCTGTCTATTTATCTCAGCATATATATTAGGGCTGGGTTAGCTCAGTCGGTAGAGCGTTTGGCTAGAACCCACAAGGTTCCTAGTTCGATACCGGTCCTCGCCAACTCAGCGTATGAGTAGCACAGGGATCTGTCCGGTAAAGTAAGGAGCTGATGGTAGGTGTGGCGGTCCATCTCAGACGCAAAAACAATCTCCTTGGTCTAGCGATATTGAAAGGGGATAGGCTCCCTCGTTGACTGGCTGATACCGACTTTAGGCCGCCCCGACGACTTTACTTATATATATATGTGAAAATAAAATGGAAATTAATCCGACAGTATGAATAAGATATAATGAAAAAACAAACGATGTTTACAACTGAAATAGGCTCATCAGAAGAGAAAGTGTGCAAAGTTTGGGCCCCGAAACGGTTTGCACACTTTCTCTTCTGATGAGCCTATTTCAGTTGTAAACATCGTTTGTTTTTTCATTATATCTTATATATATATATATATATATATATATATATATATATATATGAATAAGTCTTTGGTACATGTGTGTGTCTAGGTATATATATATATATATATATATATATATATATATATATGTAGGTATATATATATATATATATATATATATATATATATATATATATATATATATATATATATATATATATATATATATATATATATATATATATATATATATATATATATATATATATATAGGTATATATATATAATATATATACACGACAAATATATATATATATATATATATATATATATATATATATATATATATTATATATATATATATAAATGGATAAAACACTCAGTATACCCCAAAAATCATATATGGAATAAACATTATTAATTAAACCGAAAATAAAAGAAACAAACAAAAAAAAAAAAAACTAATAAACAAAATAAACGGATTTTCTAAAAAAAAAATAATATCTTTTTTATCCGATGAATAAACTTGGACATTTACTGTGTTTTTTGCTTTTATTTTTCTTTTTTTTTGTGTTTGTTTTTGTTTCTCAGACGTCGTTTTTTTTTTCTTAAATTTCTTTTTCTTCTTTTTTTTTTTTTTGTTCTTACGAACATTTCTCATTTTCTTTTTCTTTTTTTTTTTTTACATTTTTACGGATTTTCTTTACGGATTTTTCTTTCTCTCTTTTTTTTTTACCTTTTTTTCTTTTCTCGTTTTTTGCTTGTTTCATATATCATCAACCTCATCATCATCATCATCATCATCGAGGCAAATTTGCAACACGGATTCCTTTGCCACACACACACACACACTCTCTCTCTCTCTCTCCCTCTTTATATTTTCGTTCTCACTCACTCTCTCTCTCACTCACTCTCTATCTCTCTCTCTCTCATTTATCATTGCCATGCACACCATCCTCGTCACTAATATCATCATCAGTATCAACACCACCAGCACTAGCATCATCATCATCATCATCAAGGCGTACTGACAGCAAGGATTTCTTTGACACACACACACACACACTCACTCTCTCTCTCTCTCTTTATATCTTCGCTCTCTCTCTCTCCCACTCTCTCTTCTCTCTCTCTCTCTCTCTCTCTCTCTCTCTCCCTCTCTCTCTCTCTCTCTCTTTCTCTCTCATTTATCATTGCCATCCACATCATCATCATCATCACTAATATCATCATCAGTAATATCAGTATCACCACCACCAGCACTAGCATCATCATCATCATCATCATCATCAAGGCGTGTTGGCAACACAGATTCCTTTGACACACACTCACACACACACACACTCTCTCTCTCTCTCGCTCTCTCTATCTCGCTCTCTCTCTCTCGCTCTCTCTATCTCTTTATATCTTCTTTCTCACTTTCTCTCTCTCTCTTTATCTCTCATTTATCATTGCCATTCAAATCATCATCATCACTAATATCATCATCAGTAATATCAGTATCATCACCACCAGCACTATCAGCATCATCATCATCGTCACCATCATCATCATCATCATCATCATTGTCATCATCATCGTCATGCTTTTGCCGAACATTTCTTTCTTTATTTATATTTTGCGGGTATTCTTTTTCTTTTTTCTTTTCTTTTACCTTTTTCTCTTTCCCATTTTTCTAACTCCATCATCATCATCATCATCAACATCATTTTGTCTGTCCTTTCTTTTTTCTTTCTTTCTTTTCTCCCTCCTTTTCCATTTTTCCTTTCTTTCTTTCTTATTTTATCTCTTATCTTTTTCTCGCTTTCTTTCTTTCTTTATCTATTTCTTTCTTTCTCTTCTGCTTTATTTCTGTCTTTCGTCACTCTTGTCATTATTTCATTTATTCATTCATTCTTTCTTTATTTCTTTTTACATTCTATTTTCTTTCTTTTTCTTTTTCTTTCTTTCCTTCGCTTTTTATCTTTCTCTTCTCTTGTATTTCTTTCTTTCTTTCGTTTTTTCTTTCATTCTTTCATTCTTTCCTTCTTTCTTTCATTCATTCTTTCTTTCTTTCTCTTGTCTTGTATTTCTTTCATTCTCTCTCTTTCTCCTATTTTCCATAATTCTTTCTTTCATTCTTTCATTTTTTATTCTTTCTTTCTTTCTTTCTTTCTCTTGTATTTCTTTCTTTCTTTCATTTTTTTTATTTCATTCTTTCTTTCCTTCTTTCTTTCTTTCCTTCTTTCTTTCTTTCTTTCTTTCTCTTGTCTTGTATTTCTTTCATTCTCTATCTTTCCACTATTTTCCGTCATTCATTCTTTCTTTCTTTCTTTCTTTCTTTCTTTCTTTCTTTCTTTCTCTTCTCTTGTATTTCTTTCTTTCCTTCTTTCTTCTTTCATTCTTTCTTTCTTTCTTTCTCTTCTCTTGTATTTCTTTCTTTCTTTCTTTTTTCTTTCATTCTTTATTTCTTCTCTTTCTTTCTTTTCTTTCTTTCTTTCTTTCTTGTATTTCTTTCATCTCTATCTTTCCCTTATTTTCCACAATTCTTCGTTTTTTTTCTTTCTTTCTTTCTTTCTTTCTTTCTTTCTTTCTTTCTTTCTATTTCTTTCATCTCTATCTTTCCCTTATTTTCCACAATTCTTTCGTTTTTTCTTTCTTTCTTTCTTTCTTTCTTTCTTTCTTTCTTTCTTTCTTTCTTGTATTTCTTTCATCTCTATCTTTCCCTTATTTTCCACAATTCTTTCGTTTTTTCTCTCTTTCTTTCTTTCTTTCTTTCTTTCTTTCTCGTTCTCTTATTTTCCATTCACCCTTCTTTTCTACTTTTTGTATTGCATTTGCTTATATTATCATTACCCGTTACTTATTATTATCATTATCATAATTATTATTATTATTATTATTATTATTATTATTATTATTATTATAAACAATAGTTGTTGTTATGGTCGCTGCAGCTGCAGTTTGTTGTTGTTGTTGTGGTTGTTGTTGTTGTCGACACTAATGTTGTTATTGTCGTCCTCGTTGTATCCAGAACGGTTCATGTTAGTGGCATTCGGCACCCCCCCCCCGTCCGCTTTCCCAGGTTGTTTTCTAGTCGGTCACGTGCAGCCGGGGGAATGGGGGGGAGAGGGGGCAAGAATTTGAAGAATGATGGTTTACATCCAGATGTAACAAATGAGTTGAGGGTCTCTTAAGGTGGGAACGGATTGAGACAGAGAGAGAGAGAGAGAGAGAGAGAGAGACGAGAGAGGGAGGGGAGAAGAGAAAGAGAAAGAAAGTGATAGATATATAGATAGAGAAGGAAAGAAAAAGAGAAAAAAGAAAGCAAGAAAGGGACGGATAGAATACAGAAAACAAACTAAGAAAGAACGAAAAAGAGAAAGAAAAAAGAAAGAAAGAAAGAAAAGAAAGAAAAGAAAGAAAGAGAAAAGAACCATGAAACGAAAGAAAGAGAAAAGAAAGAATGAAAGCGATAATAAACAAGAGAAGGAAAGAAAAAGAAAAAAAAAAGAAAGCAAGAAAGGGACGGATAGAATACAGAAACAAAATAAGAAAGAACGAAAAGAGAAAGAAAGAAAGAAAGAAAGAAAGAGAAAAGAACAATGAAACGAAAGAAAGAGAAAAAAGAAGAAAAGAAAAGAATGAAAGCGATTAAAAAAACAAGAGAAGGAAAGAAAAATAAAAAGATAAAGGAAATAAAAAAAAGGAAGAAAGGGGCAGACAGAATGCCGAAAGAAAGAAAGACGGAAAGAAAGAAAGAAAGAAAGAAAGGAAAAATGAAAGAAAATAGAAAAAGAAAGAAAGAAAGAAAGACAAGGAAAGAGAAAGAAATAAACAAACAAACAAACAATATAGGTGAAAGGTGAAAATTAAAACAGAATGTAAAGAAGATAAAGATGAAAGAAAGACAAAACTTTAAGAAAAATATCAAAAAAGAAGAAAAAAATGAAGAAAAAGCAAGAATATAAGAAAATGAAAGAAGAAAGAAAAAGTAGAAACAAAGAAAAAAAAGGGAACGACTCCAAGAAATGAAAAAAAGGGCGGGAAAAATAACTTCAATGGGCCGCCATTCTTCTCCATTATCTTTTCTTTCTCCTTCAGACTTCTTCTTGTTCTTCTTCTTTTTGTTTTATTCATTCTTGTAATCTCGCTTTTCTTCTTCTTCTTCTTCTTCTTCTTCTTCTTCTTCTTCTTCTTCTTCTTCTTCTTCTTCTTCTTTCAATATCCTTCTTATTCTCATTTCCTCAATATTCTTCTTCTTCATTTTCTTCTTCTTTCATTCATATTATTTATCTTCTCTTTCTTCTTCCTTCCGCAATATCATTCTTCTTCTTCTTCTTCTTCTTCTTCTTCTTCTTTCTTCTTCTTCTTCTTCTTCTTCTTCTTTCTTCTCTCAATATCCCTCTTATTCTCATTTTCCTCATATTCTTCTTCTTCATTTTCTTCTCTTTCATTCATATTATGTATCTTCTCTTCTTCTTCTTCTTCTTCTTCTTCTTCTTCTTCTCTCTTCTTCTTCTTCTTCTTCTTCTTCTTCTTCTTTTCATCAATATCATTTATATTCTTTTTCTTCTTCCTTCCTCTATATCATTCTTCTTCTTCTTCTTCTTCTTCTTCTTCTTCTTCTTCTTCTTCTTCTTCTTCTTCTTCTTCATTGTCTTATTTCTTATGTTTACCTCCTCCATTTCTCTCTGCACTCTCATTCTTTCATGCTTAGAGCAGGTTTTCTACCCTTCTTTTTCTTTCTTTCTTTCTTTCTTTCTTTCTTTCTTTCTTTCATTTCTTCTTTTCTATCTTTCTTCTTTTCTTCTTTTCTTTCTTTCTTTCTTCCTCTTTATTTTCTCCTTCTTCCCCCAGCCTATGAAATCATTTCCTCCCCAAGGGTTTTTTGAAGTGGAGAAGGAACGAAGACTTAGACTGAAATATTTTCGTAATGGCGAAATGCTAGATATTTTTCAGTCGCAGATTTCTAAGGTTGTCGTTAAAAGATGAATCCTACACCAGGAAAAGAGAAAAAAAATGTTTGTATCTTTATCCTGATCTTTAGGTTCTTTCTTTTTATTGTTTTATTTTTCTGTGGGGCGGGAGGTTGGGGCCTACCCCCTCCCCATTCAACAAAAAATTCGCCATTAACATTCCACGACACGGTTAACCATTTTCCCGCCTCAATTGATCACGTGACGTATTTATCTATGATTAGACCTTTAGCAACCTACACTTTTTATTTATTTATCACTTATTGCAGAGCAAGTTACAAAAATGGGAAATAGAATAAAGAAGATTGTGTTGCGTCAGTTGATCACAGGATCTATTTCTCTATGATTAGACCTTTTAGCTCCAACTAGGAACCTCATAGTTCCTGATTCGATAACATTTGAATTATTATTATTATTATTATTATTATTATTATTATTATTTACTCCTTATGAGTTTTCACATCAGTGTTAGCTGATGGTCTTTCACTGGAGTCTGAGTGACAGCAAGTCTTCTCAGGTCTCCAGGACTCTTCTGAGTATTCTGGCAGATTGCAGCAGTGCAGTGTTCTGAATGGTTTCAATCCTTCCTCTGATATTTAGATGGTCTTTCTCTGGAGTCTGAACCAAGTCTCCTCAGGTCTCCAGACTCTTCTGAGTATTCTGCAGATTGCAGCAGTGCAGTGTTCTGAATGGTTTCAATCCTTCTGCTGATTTCCAAACTTTCCAAACCCTTTTCAATCCTTTTGGACCGTTCAAGTGCACCAACTACAATTGGTATCACTTGACTTTCATATTCCATAACTTTTTCAGTTCTCGGCAAGGTCCAGATATTTGTCCATTTTTTCATTTTCCTTTAGCTTCACCCTGTGATCTGCTGGCACTGCAAAAATCCACCAGTGACAGTTCTTTCTTTTTTGTTTATCAACACTAGGTCTGGTCTTTTTGCTAGGATAAGGTGATCCGTTTTTATTTCAAAGTCCGAGAATTTTATGCGTTTCGTTCTCAAAAAACAAATTCTGGTTTATGCATACCATTTTGTTGTATGGTCAAAATTTAATTTTTTGCATACATAATTCCAGTGGATCACCTTCCCAACCCAGTCGTGTCTAGTTTTATTATTATTATTATTATATTATATTATTATTATTATTATTATTATTATTATTATCTCTCTATCCCAGATATTGAGTACTCTCCTAACAATACTGTATATATTGGGTTACGTTCACCTCAGCGTATGAGTAGCATAGGGATCTGTGCCGGTAAAGTGAGGAGCTGATGGTAGGTGTGACGCCCCACCCCAGACGCTAAAATTACTCTGCTTGGTCTAGCGCTAGTGAAAAGGGGATAGACTCCCTCGCTAGGCCGCCCCGCGACTTACTGTCTCATCAAGTGTGATAGAGTTAGCCATAACCCATTGGAATATATAATATATATACTATATAATATATATATATATATATAGAGAGAGAGAGAGAAGAGAGAGAGCGAGAGAGAGAGAGAGAGAGAGATTGAGATAGATAGATAGATAGATACATAAATACATACATACATACATAGATATAGATATCTGCGTGTATGCTTGATATAAACCATATACGCCAACTCAGCGTATGGTATCTCAGGGGAACTGTACGGTATAAAGGACAGGAGCTGATGGTAGGTGCGACGTTTCACCTCGGACGCTAAAATAATATCCATGGTCTATTATTCTGCTAAGTACAACACTGTATGTATTGAAAGCTTCCTTATACGAGGGAGGGTAAAAAAAATATCCGCACTTTCGCCATTATTGTCACACTGCATACAGCACTTGCATTCTCATCTGTCATGTTGTGGTCACCTGGTCAAAGTTGAGTCTGATCGCGTCATTTTGCTTGCTGTTTTTACAGCAATTAGAATGGCAGCTCTACTTGCAATTACATTGCCGCTCCACTTGCCGTATGAACTATGCCTCTTAACTTGCCGTATGCTCTAAGGAAGTGATCTGATTTCACAGGACGGAAGGTGTGTCATGGGCTGAAATTCATCGGAGTCTTTTAGTATAATACAGGAACAGTTTACTGCTGCGTAGAAGTGTGTCTGGTCGGACAGAGAAGTTAAAAAATGGCCGGATACTCGTGACACATGAAGAAAGAGTAGGTCACCCGTCAACCTCCGCTACTGATGAGAAGATTCAGCTAGCTCGAGAGATGATAGTGATGAAAGTGGGAGTTATCACCGATTAGGTAGTTTATTCTCTGAAGATTATTCATGGTTCTGTCAATCAAATTATCCACGATGAGCTCGGCTTCCATAAAACAAAAGAGCGGATTATTTTTGAATCTTCCTCATACAATCAATGCACATGTAATCCGAATATTGCCAGCTTCCTGGCGGATAGAGAAAAATTGGGGAATAATATCTAATTTCTCGTTGGATGCTCTATACTTCCGCCCTTGTGTCACATCCTAGCAATGTCAAACGGGTTGGATATATAAGTGTTATAACCCTATCGATCAATGGTTACCGGACATATCTCGAAGACTGTGGCAAATACAATAGTCCTCAGTGCGTGATGTTATTTATAATGAAGTAGCTGCCTTCTGAACACAAATGAAACTGGTTACCAGCTGTGAGACCGACAACAAAGGTTCAACCACTAGAACTCCTTGCGAAAGGTGCGAGAAATGGTATAGGAGAATTAGGGAATATTGAAAAAGGGATCAGTCAGAAACCGACAGAGCGACAAGAAATAACTTCGTGGCAAGTGAAATCGTCCCTCCCATTGGTGGACTACGGTTTTTGGAGAGAGAGAGAGAGAGAGAGGAGAGAGAGAGAAGAGAAGAGAGAGAGAGAGAGAGAGAGAGAGAGAATGAGGCAGAATAAGTGTTAGGACAACGTAGACAGACACAGGCCTGGTTGAAGAAGCTCGAGCTGATGATCGTATAGTCGAGAAACCGAGTCACCAAACGCCGTTAACTCTGTGCTTACAGATATTATCATCATCACGTCGCGCTGAAGTGTGTAATATCGGAAATCATTGCATGCAGCATGGTGGATGTAAAGCAAGGCAGATGAACCCAAATGCTTCATCAGATGTTGAACAGAAGGCTGTTGACCAATGAGATTCATTGGTCAACGGCCAGGATCAAAAAAGTTCAGTTAATGAAACTCCTGCTACTCATCTCGTAGACAACTACTGAAAGATTATCATAACTATAAACCAAATCAAGGCATATATATATATATAAATATATATATATATATATATATATATATATATCTCAAGACGGAGATAGAAGTAAAGAACAGAATGTATTCAACATATGTTACGTACTGGGGTTTTCACCATACCAAATCTATATAACGTTGTATACCCTTCTTACTTCTTACTCTGGTCGTCTATTCTTCTGCCTTTGGTTCTATCTTCTAACATCTTGGTCTGGTCTCTTCTAGGTCTGGTCTTCTGTGGGATTCTGGGTCTGGTTTCTGTTGGGATTTCTCGTTATCAGAAGCCCTGTATTATTGTTAGTTTTTAGGTAATAAACACAAGACTTCGATTTACATTGATGTTACTTTATTTATAAATCCCCAACCAGACATTCTGCGCAGTGAGACTTACATGTTGCTAGCTCGGCTTCTAACTTCTTACTTCTAGTCGTCTCTTCTATATCTTGGTCATCTATTCTTCTGGCCGGCTTTGGTTCTATCTTCTAACATCTTGGTCTGGTCTCTTCTAGGTCTGGTCTTCTGTGGGATTCCGGGTCTGGTTTCTGTTAGGGATCACTCCTTATCAGAAGCCCTGTGTCATTGTTAGTTTTTAGGTAATAAACACAAGACTTCGATTTACGTTGATGTTACTTTATTTGTAAATCCCCAAACCAGACAATCTGCACAGATGACAGGATGCGCATAGAAATGCGACTTACACCTCGAGCTCCTACCTGCTAACTGACTTAAACTTACTATATCCTTAAACCGGAAGAGGGTCTTCTATCATCTTCCGGTTCTCACGATCCACCCCCGCAAAGCAAGGTGAGAGTGAGGTCAAGCATTGTCACTCATCTTTCAAGGCCGTGGGCTGCACTAATCGCCATATGATTTCTACAATACCTTATAAAAGCATTAGGGATCCAATAATTATGTAACACATATATCAAGTACAAAATGAGGAGGGTTTCATTGGTACAACGTACACGAAGACATGCACTTGCTACTTCCCACTTGAGCAGTTTTGCTCTGCTAAATATACCCTTTGGGCAAGTCCATTGTTCTGGTCATACGTGAGTTACCTACAATACTATATATAAAGAGGTATCGAGAGACCTTTTCATCCTTCGTAGACGAGTGACTGTGCGATTCGAGATTCTTCATCACATCCACATGGATCACACACAAGTTGATCACTTAAATCACTGTTTATGGTTTCATTTGTTGTTTTTTTGTTTGTTTGTTTGTTTGTTGTTTTTCTTTTTTCTTTTACCTGTTTAGAGTCCCGTGAAAAATTATTTTTCCTCGTCGCCACTTGTTATGACCTGTTTAGGGGCCAATAAATAAATACTCACCACGGAGATAAAAGTAAAGAACAGATGTATTCAGCACATATCAAGTATAAAATGAGGAGGGTTTCATTGGTACAACGTACACGAAGACATGCACTTGCTACTTCTCACTTGAGCAGCTTTGCTCTGTTAAATATACCCTTTGGGTAAGTCCATTGTTCTGGTTATAGGTGAGTTACCTACAACAATAAGAAAAAGTGGAAGCAAATCCGACAATATTTAATATGAAAATTGAAACAAAAAACAAGTTTCATTAACGAATGAAATGTTTAATAAGCCGACGCTACAGTGTTTCGGTTTGTTTAACAAACCTTCCTCGGTTTAACGAAAACTAAAGTGAACGATCCTCTGCTTTTGGTGTGGGACTACTTTAGAAGTATATTATCATATTCACCAACCCCTCCACCCAAGCAAGATGTGACACAAGGTCAATTTCTTAAGCAGCATTTAACAGGTTTGAATTCAGAGTTTTCCTCCTCCTATACTGGTTACCTAGCGATGGTTAAAAAGCCCAGCCTGTCCTGCTATTTACTCAGAGGTGGAGGGAAATTGGATTCATACCTTTCCCAAGGGTATTAGTGGCATGTGAAATGTAAACAGCTTAGTCTAGGAATTGAACTATTTCAAGTCTATTTCCTACTACTGTAACCATTAGTTCACCCGCCTCCTTAATCCTTTAGTAACGGAAAATTAGTACCATAATAAATAATTTTAGATTTTGAACACTTTTATGGTCAAACACTTTTCATATTTACTATTCTCCACAATATATATATATATATATATATATATATATTTAAAGTATATATTTATGTACCATACCAACGCCGTAAAAGAATATTTGACGTCACATTTCAAAACCGTTCTTCTTTCAAACCTCAAACATTTTTAAACTGAATAACACATAACTACCACTCGCTTTTCTCGTTATTCTGTGATAAATAATTTCTTATCACTTTCCTTATACCAACAAATGCCCTGAAGATGATCTAATTAATAGATCGAAACACTGCAGCGTCGGCCAATAAACTCGCCACTTAACCCATTTAAACCTGTGTTTTTTCATTTTTCCTAATATACTACGCACACACACACACATATATATATATATATATATATATATATATATATATATATATATATTAAATATATATATATACATATATATATATATGTATATGTATATATAGTTGAATGAAGTGACAAATAAAAGTTTTAGCTTTTATTCATTTATTTGGGAATGATATTACTAATAATGGTTTCCTGCTAAAAGCATTCATCAGGTAAACGATATAGTTTTTTTTTTAATGACAGAAATGGTGTAAATGGTCAAATGTGTGCGTTTTTTAAACTGTATTCTCGTGTTGCATGTTTGCGTGTTTACGTGATGTCGAATGCGCCTTTTTGTTTGTACGTGTGCGTATTTTTGTTTGTGCGTATGTGTATGATGTCATGCGCATGCGTGTGGGAATGCATGAAGGCTATGATGATATAATTGATAGTAATATCGTTCCCAAATAAATGAATTAAAGCTAAAATTTTTATTTGTCATCTCATTCAACTATCAACGCTCTATCACAGATATTGAGCACTCTTCTAATAACACTGTACGTTGGATTACTATTACTTTTTCTAGTATACTAGTGCCAACCATATATATATATATATATATATATATATATATATATATGTGTGTGTGTGTGTGTATGGTTGGCAAGTGGAAAAATTTACATATCTAGGTAGTAATATCTCATCAACAGAAGTGATGTTAAAACTCGAATAGGAAAGGCATGGATGGCCACCAACAAATTATCAGTCATATGGAGATCCGATCTCCCCGACAGGCTAAAGTGACGATACTTCCAGGTTGTAGTTGTCGGTACTGCTGTATGGCTGTACCACCTGGACCCTAACGAAGCGCCTTGAGAATAAGCTAGATGGGAGCTGCACAAGAATGCTTCGAGCGGCCCTGAATAAGTCGTGGAAGCAGCACCCTACAAAAAGCAACTGTATGGCTACCTGCCCCCCATCTCACAAACCACACGAGTAAGACGGGCTAGACATGCAGGACACTGCTTGAGAAGCAAGGACGAGATTGTAAGAGACGTACTACTGTGGAAGCCAGCACATGGGCACGCCAGTGTGGGCCGCCCAGCCAGGACCTACATTGACCAACTATGTAGGGATACTGACTGCTGCGCAGAGAAGCTCCCAGAGTCGATGAATCTTAGGGAAGGTTGGCGAGAGATCGTCATGGATATCCGTGCAAACTGCGCGACATGATGATATATATATATAATATATATATATATATATATATATATATATATATATATATGAGGAAAAAATATATAATAATGAGGAAAATATATATATATATATATGTATATATAATATATATATATGAGGAATATATATATATATATATATATATATATATATATATATATATATAAATGAGTAAAGAAAAGAAATGTAGATGGATAAAAATGAATTTTATCGATATCACTTTTAATCGATATCACTTACACATGTGTTTCGGTCTGTTTATCAAAAAAAAAAAATGCATAAAATGTTCCATACACAGATTTTGCCGAACTTCATCAGAGTAGTATTTTTATTTTTTGAGTATACGGAACATTTCATGCATTTTTCCTATTATTATCATCATCATTTCATTTTTCCTATTATTATTATCATCATAATTTCAACTCCATCTGATTATTTTAATAATAATAATAACGTAAATCCGTATACATTTTGATAAACAGACCGAAACACATGTGTAAGAGATATCGATTAAAAGTGATATCGATAAAATTCATTTTTATCCATCTACATTTCTTTTCTTTACTCATTTTTTCCTCATATTGTCGGATTCATTTCCCATTCTCACATATATATATATATATATATATATATATATATATAATTTAAATATACGCTCCTACATTTTGGGCGCTAACACACAGTATTTCTTTTCTCAGCTGCAGAATATCTCTCTATATATGTGAGAAAAATGGAATTAAAAATGTTTGGATGTAATTTATTGCAGTTATTTTGTCAACGCGTGTTTCGATCAAATTTTGTCAACATGCACGAAATGTTCTTTCAAATTTATTTTAATTGTAAAACAAGTAAAGATGAAATAATAAACAAAATATCAGGCATGAAAACAGAGATCTTCTTCAGAATACAGCGTTTTGTTTTTCTTGTACTACCGTGAAAAGCTAAATACAATCTTTCGTCCTGGGACAGAAGAAAACACCCACTGTAATACCTAACTATATTTAGTAATGCCTAGTCTCACTTGTTTACAAGTTAGAGACCTCTGGTGAGTTTATTTCCGGTTTAGGAAATATAGCGATTATTCTGCCTTCTATTCTTGGCAGCTGCTTGTGGACCCATCGGTAAGAGACTTGACGAGCGAAAGTTCGTTCGGGTCTCGAACCCGACCAGAGGTAGCTGCTGAAAAATAAGTATAGCTGCACTGATGAGGGGTAAACCCCGAAACGCGCGTCTGTAGATTGCTTTATATAAATATATATATATATATATATATATATATATATAAGTAATACCTAAACTATATATATACATTTAGAAATACCTGAACTAAATACGTATCGATACGTATCTATAAGTTATGTGTATATATTATGATTATGTATGTATGTATGTACACATATATATATATGTGTGTGTGTGTATGTATGTATGTATGTGTGTATGTATGTGTTTGTGTGTGTATGTATGTGTTTGTGTGTGTGTGTGTGTGTGAGAGAGAGAGAGAGAGAGAGAGCTTGTGCATGTGTATATATATATATATTATTTATTTATAAATACCTGAACTAAAATACGTATCTTATTAGGTATGTGTATATATGATTATATATATATATATATATATATGTGTGTGTGTGTGTGTGTGTATGTATGTATGTGTGTGCGTTTGTGTGTGTGTGTATGTTAGATAGATAGATAGATAGATAGATAGAGAGAGAAAGAGAGCTTGTGCATGTGTGTCTATGTGCGTGCACGTGCATACAAAAGTGTGAGTATGCGTGTAAGCATGCATTGAATTGTTTATATATATATATATATATACTTATGTTATTTTTTTTTTACATACGGATAAAATATGGAGGATTGAAATGATAATGCAAGACGAGGTTGTTATAAGATTAACAATGTTTTATCTAACACAGGGTAGAGAAACACTTCTACTCTCAAGCGACTTAACCAGTATCTGAACGATGCTTTCAAAAAGTAAGAAAATCCACACGTAAAAATGGTGGGAAATCCAGTTGGAGTAATTCTTAAACAACGGTCTAAGGTTCCTTACAATACCTGTAGTTGCTCAAGTGGTCACCCAATTAAGTACTGAATAGGCTCAGTAGTACTTAACTTCCGTGATCTAGCGGGAACCGGTGACTCTTATTCCAAGCGTATATGTCATAAAAAAAAAAATTCTATTAAATTTTTCTTTAAATTGAATGTTTTACGACCAAGATCGGCTTATACATATTTACCAACCCCTCCGCACGAGCAGGATGCGACACTAGGTCAATTTCTTAAGCGGAGTTTAACAGGTTTGAATTCAGAGTTTTCCTTCTCCTAGGCAGGTTACCTAACCAAGGCTGAAGAGCCCAGCCTCTACTATTATTTACCCATAGCTGGAGGTAGTATAGTCGGATTCATACCTTTACCCCTCGGTATTTGCGCTCTGTGAAATGAAAAGAGACTTGTGTAGGATTTGAACTCGGATCGACGACTCCATTTCCTACGACACTATCCATTACACCATGCACTTCCATAATTACTATTTCAAGCGAATATATATTTACCAACCCCTCCGCACGAGCAGGATGCGACACAAGGTCAATTTCTTAAGTGAAGTTTAACGGGTTTTAATTAAGAGTTTTGCTTCTCCTAGACTGGTTACCTAGTCATGGTTAAAGAGTCCAGTCTGCTCTGCTATTTACCTATAGCTGGAGGGAGAATTGGATTCATACATTTCCCAATGGTATTAGCGCTATGTGAAATGCCAACAGTTTCGTCCAGGAATTGAACTCGCGTTGACGAGTTCATTTCCTGCTACTCTAACCATTAGACCACGCGCCCCCTATTTCAAGCCTATATGTCACATTCAAAATACCTGAATTTTCGATTAAAAGATTATACTATAGATTGAATGTTTTTACGAGTAAGATCGACTTATATATGAATAAATCGGCACAAAAAACACACACACACACACACGCACGCACGCACGCACGCACGCACACACACACACACACACACACACACACACACAGGTGTATATATACACACGTGTTCATTTACACACACGCACACATGCGTATGTAAACATAGACATGCACATATACACTCACATATAAACATATACATACATATATATATATATATATATATATACGCATAGAGAGGTAATGCATAAATTAAGTGCAATAACAACAGCTAATAACAAAAGAATTCCCGCCAGAAATCCAATTTCATGTCTCCATGGAAACAGTGCGCCCTCCCCCATGATTCCAAGATGGCTCCCTAAGCCATCGAACAAAAACTGCAAGACTCGGCTTGTTTTTAATTACGACGGCAACAGCATTTCTTCGCAGTGCCTTGACAGACAACAAAGCCCGCCGTCGTCAACGGCACAACTGCCGACAACGCGATTGGAATTCGAAAATTGTGAGCAATGCACATGCGTATCATTAGGCGACTCGAACTCTCCAAAGTTCAACCACCCCCACCCTTAACTCCCTCG
>CM042182.1:36080564-36103064 GCA_023376005.1 Doryteuthis pealeii | reverse complement strand
ACCCTAGAGACGATAGAGATAGACTCTATGTATCAAGAAAGGAAGGTGAAGAGGTTTTGCCAACATAGAGGACTGCGTAGAGGCCACAATCCAACAACTCGAAGAATACACAAAAAAGAGCAAAGAAAGATTACTTATAGCAGCCAACAACAGCAGATATAATATATGGACAAACAGAAAAACAACGGAAACTAGAAAACAAAGATGGGAAGAAAAACACTTATATGGACATTTCAAACGACAAATCAGAGAGGTTGCACATGAAAAGACTTGGACGGTTAAGAAAAGGAAACCTCAAAAGAGAAACACGAATAATTACAGCACAAAATAATGCTTAAGAACAAATTATATCAAAGCAAAAATTGATAGGACGCAACAAATAGTAAATGTAGACTATGCGGTGACAGAGATGAGACTGTAAACTAAGTATTAAGTGAATAAAGCCACCATGCACAACGGGAATACAAAGCTAGGCACAACTGGGTTGGGAAGGTGATCCACAGAAAATTATACAAAAAAATAAATCTTGAATATACAAAATGGTCTATGCATAAACCAGCATCTGTTCTTGAGAATGAAACGCATAAAATTCTCTGAGACTTTAGATGAAGACGGATAACCCTATCCCAGCCAAGAGACCAGACCTAGTGTTGATTAACAAAAAAGAGAAGTTGTCAACTTGTTCAGTTCAAGCAGATCACAGGGTGAAGTTGAAAAAAAAAAAACGAAAAAATAGACAAATTTCTGAACCTTGCCAGAGAATTGAAAATGGAAGAAAACGAAAAGATAATCCATACTTAGACCTAGCCAGAGGGCTGAAAATATGTTTAGAACGTTTGATACAAATTCGTAATTATCTTATCTGCGATGCAGGTTTATATCGTTATTCAATTTCAACAAACTATATATAAATATATAATACCGGGCATATATTTATAAAATCTAGTTATAGAAAACAATGAAAATGGTTTAAGGTTGTATGCTAAAATTTTGAGTGTATTTATTCTATTTTATGACGATTTTTGGTAATGTGACGTAAGCAGTGACATAGTTTCGGTTACAGACAAATAAAGACCGAATCTCCGAATCGATTTTGAAACTGTAACGTCTTCCATGTAGCGAAAGTTATAAATTAAAATTAAAAAAATATCGCACGAAATTGTTTTCTTCAAAACTTTGCCTTCGTTTGAGGAAATAGATTTCTATCTTTTAAAATGTTTTCACTGTTACAGCTTAATTATTAGGAGCAAATCGGAGGTGTCGATATATATATATATATATATATATTATATATATATATATATATTATATATAGAGAGAGAGAGAGAGAGAGAGAGAGAGAGAGGGTAGTTGTGTGTATGTGTATGTCCATGTCCGGATGAAACTTCGAAAATAATACAATTAATGACAAAGTAAATATATTTACACATCAAATATAACCAGTTCGCGGTTTTTGAGCAAAAATAATGAAGGTTTGATTTATATTAGTGAAGATACTTAAAAAATAAAATTTAAATGATAATAATATGGATTTTTTTTTGCCTTTAATATTTTAAATAGTATACATTAATTTTTATTTCCAGAGTGGCTGGATCAACGCAACGTCTTTTGTTCTTACATAGAGATTTTAATGGGGCATACTATGAGGATTCAACTCGCGATTCAACAATAATGGATTTGTGAGACTAAGTTTTTTACCTACCCCACTACACAGGCAACGCCGGATAGCCGCTTCTAGTATATATATATATATATATATATATATATATATATATATATATATGAAATAGGAAAATAAATGGAAGTTAATCCGACAGTATGAATTTAACATTTTTTCAAAAACAAATGATGTTTATAATTGCTGACAGAAATCTGTTTCGACCGCTTCAATAGATCGGTCATCATCAAGGAGAGAATCACGGGATGAAATAATAATAGCGTTTTGTTTGTACCCTTTCTTCTAACGGTTGTTTCATCCCGTCTTTCTCTCATATGTTGCTCTTGATAATGACCGATCTATTAAAGCGGTCGAAACAGATTTCTGTCACCAATTATAAACATCATTTGTTTTTTCAAAAATGTTAAATTCATATATATATATATATAAATATATATATATATATGAGGCGATAGCGATGGCATATATTTTTGCGAAGTATAATATGGGTGGGGGATTTAGGGCCTAAAGTAGGATAAAAATAGAAATAAGAAAATTAAATGAATAGGGAATAAGAAATAATTAATAAATTAAAAAGAAATTTCTTTTCCTTTTTATAAATAAATAATCAAAATGGAATTTATTTTTCCTTTTATTCGTTTAATGTTTTGTTGGTTTGTTTGGTCTATGCTAATTTGATTATTTTATGCTAATTTATTTGACCACGGTGGTACTAGTTTTTGTTATCAAAGTATGATTGGTCGAAATCTTTTTAGTCGGATTCTTGCCATAAGCGAAACTATTAGTAGGTATATCTGACTCATTTGGTTTGACTTTCAGGGGTAGTTGTTAATGTATAACCACACTGATGAGTGGTGATACCTCGAAACACGTGTCTGTGGATTACTTATTTATTATATCTATACTCCCACTTTGGTCGAGCACTTTAATTGTGGATTCACCGTATCTGGCGTGTAGCTAAACCTCGCTTTGTTCACAAATGTTTGAGGTCTCTAGTGAATTCATTTCCGCTTAGAAATGTAGCGATTAAATATTCTCCTATATTTGTCAGCTGCCTCTGGCCGCACGGGTAAGAGGATTGGCGAACAAAAGTTCATTCGGGTCTCAAACCCGGCTAGGGGTAGTTGTTAACGTATAACCACACTGATGAGAGGTGATACCTCGAAACACGTGTCTGTGGATTACTTATTTATTATATATATATATGTGTGTGTGTGTGTGTTTGTGTGTGCATATATATATATATATATATATATATATATATATATAAGTTAAGAGAAAGGAAATGAATCCGACGGTATAATATATCTTCTTTTTTTTAAACTGTTACACTAAGATATACATTATTGTTGCTGACTGAGAAACGTGTGACGGATGTGATTATATTGAAACTACCGCATAACTTTTTTGGAACATCAATGTTTTCGTTTTTAATTCAAATTATTTTCAGCTCCTCTCTCGATGAGTCCGGATTAAAAACAAACTCTGAAGAACGATTTTTATAAATCGAAATATTGTTCAATATTATCTATGAATATGATATAAAATATTTTCACTTTAACAGCATATTGTGTGTTTTCATATCCTTATATATATATATATATATATATATATATATATATATATATATCTTTGGGAGATTATGTGCTTAATTAAAGTCATACCTAATTTGCTAATTAATTAATTATAAATAAATGAATTAGGCGTGCATATCGGTTTAAATGTAACGCGTAAACAAATCGAGAAAAAGTCGACCACTGTATGTACATTTCAGCCTATTAGGCCTCATCAGCAGAGCTATAGACAAGGCAGTGCTTTGTGCGTGATTCGAACCCTACCTGTCAGGCTGACAGGCGGACACTCTAACAATTACACTAGCAGGCTTCCCCAGAATTTCTCGTTTATTTTAAACTGATATGTATTTCGCACTTTTTGGGTGACATAGCACGACAGTATAAAGTGAACAAACAATGAGGCTGAAATGTACATACAGAGATCGACTTTTTCTAGATTTGTTTACGCTTTACATTTAAACCGATATGTACGCCTAATTCATTTAATTATAATTAATTAATTAATTAATTAACAAATTAGGTATGACTTTAATTAAGCACATAATCTCCTAAAAATTGTCGGCCTTCGCCATTTCAAACACATCGTTTGTTCACTTTATATATATGGAGAGTTTATTGGCCGACGCTGCAGTGTTTCGATCTATTAATTAGATCATCTTCAGGGCATTTTAACCGATCTAATTAATAGATCGAAACACTGCATATAATTAATTGATCGAAACACTGCATTTTAACCGATCTAATTAATAGATCAAAACACTGCAGCATCGGCCAATAAACTCACCACTTAAATCATTTAAACCTGTTTTTTTATTTTTTTTAATATACTACATACCGTCGGATTCACTTCCTTTCTTCACACACACACACACACACACACACACACACACACACACACACACACACACACAAATATATATATATATATATATATATATACACGTATATATATATAGTTTACTACATATTTATAAATAAAGTGTGGCTAATATCACCATTCTGTCGTTGTTTACGCTAATGATATTCGACAATTTTGAATAAAAAATGTAATAAACAGATCAGTAGTTTTGAGACAGAAATCTCCCCAAAATGTTGTCCAAGATTCAAAAATTAATGTCTTTTTTAAGAGTGACACTTCGGGCACATACGTGACGAAAATCATTCAATAAACATAACACTACCATTACCATCTCCCACTTTCACTTTCACTTACTCTCTCAATTACTCTCTCTCTCTCTCTCTCTCTCTTACTCTCTCTTACTCTCTCAATTACACACACACTCTCTCCCCCCTCTCTTTCTCTGTTTCTGTCTCTGTCTCTCTCTCTTAGTCCATCTTCCGCTCTCTTTTAAAGCATGTGTGGTTGATTGACCAATTTTCATATCCTACAACCCCACCCCTTAAGTCTCTAGAAAGTTTTATCAACATCAACCCAACCATCTTGGAGAAGATAGCAAACACTTAACCAACCACATTTAACCAAACACATTTAACCAAACACACTTAGTCAAACACACTTAATCAAACACATTTAACCGAACACATTAAAAAAAACACACTTAATCAAACACATTTAAACAAACACATTTAACCAAACACACTTATTAAAACACACTTAATAAAACACACTTAATCAAACGCATTTAACCGAACACATTTAATCAAACACATTTAACCGAACACATTTTATCAAACACACTTAACCAAACACATTTAACCAAACATATTTAACCGGATACAAACCCCACCCCTTAAGTTTACTTTCTCAATCCCGTTGACTGTTTCTAGAAAGTTTTATTAAAATCAACCCAGTCATCTTCCAGAAGATCGCAAACAAATTTCACTCGGACAGACACCGACTTTCCTTTGCTATAGTTTTAGTTAGTCATCAATAAAAGGTGGCGTGTTAACATAACTCGCGAACTTTCTTGTAATCGGGAGCAATCACGGAACTTTGAGCCATTTTATTCAATCCACGGGTGTATGCAGTTCTTATTCCACTGACCATAGATGGGGTACAGGTGTTAAGCTGTGATAATGAGTATATCTTTTCGACATATCTATGCTACTATAAAAACCTTATATTATGCTTATGCATTTATATATGTTCACGAATTCATTATTTTCAACAAATCTCCCAAATTCGGACTAGACAATCTATTAGAGTGGGGTTTTGTGCTAGGAAGGGTATTTCCCACTCACCAAGGTCCAAATTAGCATATCAAATGTGCATTGGTTTGGTCTGGTTTGTTTTATTTTACGGCATATCAACCTCAGTGGGTCATTTAATGCCGATAAAGTTTTGAAATAAATCAATTCTTAATGGATAATACAATTTTTTTATAAATACATTTTTCTATTTAACCCATAGATGGGAGCCTAACAGGTACTATCACTCCGGGTCAGAGTGGACCAGGGAGCAATGGTGATGAAGGGGTGCTCCACATTCTCCAAACCTCCAGAACTGGAACCTCACCATCAGATAGAGTTTAACGTCATTCCCAGGACATGTAGACCCGCAACCACCGCCTTCTAGCATCCATATGATAAAAAGGGGTTGGGCTTGCCATAAGGGCAATAGGGTTGGGAAAATCATATAGGTGCTAGGGCTTGACGTGACCAGCCAATTGATCGGAGGGGGCCTCTCCGACCGCCCGTCTAGCCCAAGATAGGGTCAAAGTGGAGTATTGCATGTCATGAACTGCTCATCCACCTGGGCTCTATCCTTAAGCATCACGGGTCGCCACTCCCGGCCAACAGGTGGCCCCATTGGGGGAGTCTTACCCCTCTGCAGAGGTGCAGTCGGTGCATTCTAACGCCCCAGCCGACAAGGGCGGCAAATGCGCATTGGATAATGGTTAGATTTGTAGGAAATGGACTCGTCCACGCGATTTCAAATCCTGAACAAGGCTGTTTGCATTATCTGCATTATTCGGACAATTGTCCCCATCTTCATTGTTATTTGTACAACGTTTCGGCCGATATGCCCTCCGGCCTTCTTCAGGTATTTCTTGTCGGACTCGGGAACCTTCTCGGACTCGGGAACCTTCTTTTCGAACTCGGGAGCTTTCTTGTCGTAATCGGGAGCCATCACGAAACTTTGAACCTAACCCTTTATTTAGTCCACGGGAGTATCCTGTTCTCATTCTGCTAAAGAAGGCCGGAGGGCATATCGGCCGAAACATTGTACAAATAACAATGAAGATGGGGACAATAGTCCGAATAATGCAGATAATACTAATCTTCAATCCTCATCTCAAACATTCAGAGAAAAGGGCTGTTTGCATTTCACATCCCACTAATACCCTTGGGAAAGGTATGAATCCAACTACCCTCCCTTCAGCTATGGGTAAATAGTAAGTCAGGCTTCGTAACACTGGGTAGGTAACCAGACTAGGAAAACGAAAATTGTTAATTGATTATCAATGAATTAGGCGAATATATCTGTTCAAATGTAAGACGTAAATCGGGAAAAAGTCGACCTCTGTATGTACATTTCAGCATATTATGCCTCATCAGCAGAGTTGACAGGAAGCCGTTTTGTGTGTGATTCGAACCCTAACTGCCAGGCTGACATGCGGGGATTCTAACGATTACACAAGCAGGTTTTTCCCAGATTTCTGGTTTGTTTATAAACTGATATATCTGATATAAAGATATACTTTAGCGAAGAACACAAACACCCACTCACTTTATATATATATATATATATATATATATATATATATATATATTAAAAAATATTATAAAATATAAAAAGATAAATTGAATTAGATATAAATAAGTAAATAAACAAATAAATATGATAATATTAATTATATTTTAATAATAATAATAATAATAATAATAATAATAATAATAATAAATGATTAAATTTTACATCCAACGCGAAATATTATACATCACCATGGCCACAAAACACAAATACGCTTTTTCATTCGCACATACACACGTGCAATCCCGCGCAAGGATGCAGTCTTAACGTCACAACCAACACGCATTTTCAATGCCACGCGCATTACAACATACACACACATACAAACAAAAATAAACGCATTCACGCTCACACGAGAATACAGTTATTTCAAAAATAACATCATTTTCAAAAAAAAAAAATTCATTTGGGAAGAAATGCCATAGCTGGATTGCTTCAGTTCAATTCTTTTGATAAAGAGGTATTACCTCGAAAATTCAAGAAGGAATAAAAAATACAGGTCAACACAAAACACCATTGTTACCGTATTATTATTTTTTATTTATTCCAAACTGCATTGTGATAGCCTTCTAAATCAACCTCCTAACCAATACATACACAATGCTCCAAGCAAATTATGAAACTCTCATATATATATATATATATATATATATATATATATATATATATATATATATATATATATATGTGTGTGTGAGTATAGATAAAAGGATATGAAAACAACACAATATGCTGTTAATGTGAAAAGGTTTTATATCATATGATATAAAATCTTTTTACTTTAACAGCATATTGTGTTGTTTTCATATCCTTTTATCTATACTCAAACCGTCGGATTCATTCCCTTTCTCTTAACTTATATATATATATATATATATATATATATATATATATATATATATATATAAGTAAAGAAATAACAAAAGACTTAGAGATTTAGCATAATAGTCTATTTCAGGGAGCTTAAATAGACTATAAAGCTTAATCTCTAAGTCTTTTGTTATTTCTTTACTTATACTAGCAAATATATGCCCCCTCCGGGTGCAAGTATTTATGTTTTGATATAATAAAATATCATATTAAATTAGAAAGGCTAATGAAACTGACTAAGAATGCAGATAAAAAGATCTGCAACAGAGGGGGTATACTCGAAAAATAGAACAACTTTGAAACTAACTCTTCCATCATTTTCCATTACTCCCCTCTTTCATTGGTAAATTTTCCTAATTTAACTATTTAGTTAAAATAGGAAGTAAAGGATAATATTACAGTTATTTTTTCTTGTAAATAAATTTTTTTAAAGATTTATCCACGAGATTTTTGTTTATATTTTTTAAGATAAAACCAAACAATTAGAAATCAAAAATACCAAGCATATATTTATTAAAATAAATTCAATATGGCTTCTCGTTCAAACTGTAAACCGCTATTTTGTTGTATATATAAATACAATCACATGTTATTAGTACGTAGATATGGTCAACAGTATTAATAATGTAAAACAATTTTTATTAATAACTGAAGGTTTAAAAGAATGAAATCATGGAGAATTTGACGTAAATAATTAAGGGAATTGTGACTTGAGTAGTAATATAGTTTCGGTTACACACAGCAAAACACACAATCTCCATTATAATAATAAAATATTTGCTCTGTGACTCTAACATTAAGAGCACACATTGAGCTCTTAAAATGCGACAGGTTTTTTTAAATAAAACTCTTGTGTCGTAAGGAAAATTTCTTCTCTGGACATTTGGATTATATATATATAAACAAATCATAAAATCATAAAATATATATTTCTTCTCTGGACATTTGGATTATATATATATAAACAAATCATAAAATCATAAAATATATATAAACAAATCATAAAATCTAAGAAGTTCGTTTAGTGTTGGGGTTATGGGATCGGCCTGTCAGCTTGGCAGTCCGGTTTCAAATCACGCACAGGGCGGTCTTCCGATCTATAGCTCTGCTGATGAGGCCTAATAGGCTGAAATGTACATACAGAGATTGATTTTTCTCGATTTGTTTAGCCATACATTTAATAGGTATTCCCGCCTAATTCATTATAAATTAATTAATTTTCAAAATTAGGTACGACTCCAATTAAACACTTATTCTCCAAAAAATTATCGGCAAAAAGCCATTCTAAACAAACCTTATATATATATATATATATATATATATACATATTTATATGAGTGGGTGTTTGTGTACCTCACCAGAGTATATCTTTTCGACTTATCTATAAAAACGTGATATTATGCTTATGCATTTATATATGTTCACGTATTCATTGTTTTCAACAAAATAATAAATATATTCTAGAATTCTTTCCCTAAATTCCTACAGGCACGCGTCCGTCCATAAATTCCACCAAATTAAGTCTAAGACGATCACAAGAAAACGATGTCTAAGCACGCTTGATTTAATTCGACTGTGTAACTTAGAAATAAATTGCATCTTTATTATAGGAACATTATTTCTTTCTTTGTTTAATAATAGTGTCGTGTGACAGAAGGTTTCTTGGTGATTTCAGTTATCAAATAGGTCGTTCACCTAGCTTTGTCTATTTGGGAACTGTTAATAATGTTTTAATGATCGACTTTTTTTGGAGAGTTGAAATTCATAGAAAATAGGTACGTACAATGATAGTAAACAATCATATTATATATATATATATATATATATATATATATATATATATATATATATATATATATATATATATATATATATATATATATATATATAATGTTACCATTGACTAGATGATTTGGCATTCTCCGTTTGTGGCATGGGCTGGTGGCCCAGTGTGTTGAGTCCCGGCTCTTCACGCTGTGGTCCGCTGGTTCAATCTCTAGTGGCGGAGATTGTGGTATGCACTGCTGATGAGACCAAAGGAGGTCGAAACAGCTGTCCAGTGCTCCGGATGTCGCAAATGGTGTTTGCCGAGTTGTCTGGTCGTGGTAATATGATTCAATTATCAAATATATATATATATGAATTATATATTTGTTGTTGGCATCCTTCCGTCTACGAGAGACGATGAAGTAGTGTCAAGGTTTTTGTTAACTTGAACTACATAGCCTGGGCGGGTTCATATGGAGGATGAGCTGTTTCCCGTGCAGCAAATCCCCCCTCTCTACACTGCCGCTGTGATCCAAAGGAAAGGTAAGGGACCAATGCAGTTTGACAACGGTAGTGTCGCAAGAGTTAATGGGTAGCACTTGATTTCAACATCACACCACCTTAGGGACTCCAGCTCCTGATTTATTTTCGGGGTTTACTTCCCTAGCCTTTCCTTGAAGGCAACAGAGGTTCTGTGTCGGACTTCTCCTTGAGTTGATGGGTTACCGACCAAGACTAAGGAGCCCATTTCAAACACATTTGGGGATTTATGCGAGTAGTAAGTACCCCAATCTTACCACTATCGGTGTTCCTGAAAAAAGAATTGAGGTTGGGGATATGGTATATTTTGCATTTGTGTATCAGATAAGCAACAGTACTTTCAAGTCATTTTTTTTTGGGGGGGACAGGATAAGTCCACTGGGGGCGTCAGGGTAGTTATGATGTTCACTTTGTTTATAACATGTATACGTGAAACCCACTCGTTCTTGTACACGTATTGTTATACCAGCGCTGTTGGATTATATAAGTTACGACTTAGTATAAGTCAACATGCCGTTTAAGACTTTAAAAAATAATGTTTTGAGGTGTCCGGAGTCTAGGCTTTTGTACATATCTCTTAGTAGTTTTGTTGAAAAAGAAAAGATAAAAAAACAAAAGAGGGATGGAGGAGAGAACGCTGGTTAGCAATTTAAATATGGCAGTGGGACAAGGCATAATTAACTAAAAGAAAAGGTAGGAATTACTAAGATAAATTAATAACAATAAAATAAAATCATATCCCTTAACTGAAATGTGATAGAAATTGCCAGCTTGGTATATATATATATATATATATATATATATATATATATATATATATATATATATATATATATATTAGTCTGTCTATAAATATATATATATATATATAAATATATATATAAGTGTGTGTGTCTGTGTGTCTGTGTGTCTATGTATCTATATATTTATGTATATATGAAGCCCTGACTTTTAAACACTTTACCGCTTATTATCTATCTATCTATCTATCTATTAATCTATCTATCTAACTATATATATATATATTATATATATATATATATATATATATATATGGGAGAAATATGAGGAGATTATGCGACAGTATGAGGTGAAAGGTAGACAAATACGGGATGTTGTAGAAAATAAACATCCATTTTCTACAACATCCCATGTTTGTCTACCTTTCACCACACACACACATACACACACACATACACACACACTTATATATATATATATATATATATATATATATATATATATATCAGATCTTAGCCCTGAAGAGCATTAAGCGAAACTAATAGTAGGTTCATCTGACTCATTATATTTATCTTTATTATTTGCTCTACTTAGGTATTGAGCACTTTTTACTTATTAGCTATTCTCCTAGCGGTTATATGAATATATATATATCTTATATACACTAGCAAATATATGCACCATCCGGGTGCAAGTATTTAAGTTTTAATGTAATAAAATATTGTATTAAATTAGAAAGGCTAATGAAACTAAATAAGAATACAGATAAAAAGATTTGAAACAGAGGGAGTATAATAAAAGATTTGAAACAGAGGGAGTATAATAAAAAATGGAACAACTGAAACTTACTCTTCCATCACTCTCGTCTTTCATTGTTATTTTTTCTAATTTTAAGTATTTAGTTAAAAGAGGAAGTAAAGAATAAGATGACAGTTATTTTATCTTGTTAATGGATTTCATTTAAGATCATTAAAGAGATTTTTGCTTATATTCATTAAAATAAAACCAAACAGTTAGAAATCAATAATACTAAGCACATATTTATTAAATTCGATTTTTTAATATTAATATGCAAATTAGCCTTCCCGTTCACACTGTAAACCGCTATTTTGTTGTATATATAAATATAATTGCATGTTGTCAGTATGTAGACATAGTTAACAGTATTAATAATGTAAGACAATTTTATTAAAAATTGAGGTTTAAATAAAAAATAAAATCATTGTGAATGTGATGTCAATAACTAAGGAAATTGTGACTTGAGTAGTAATATAGTTTCGGTTTCAGACAGAAAAACACACAATCTCCATTATAATAAGATATATATACATATAATTGTTTTTTCTTTTGGCCAAATACTGTACCAATAGATTATTTTTTGTTGGTACGACTATCTTGGTCTTTTCTTTCTTTCAAAAATTTTTTTCTCCCCGGTTGATGTTTGGTAGTATATTTTTACAATCAAACAATTTGCTGGGTTTTTTCTCACCGCAAGGATCTACCAACACGCTTGGTATATTAAATTATATATATATATATATATATATATATATATATATATATATATATGAGTGTGTGTGTGTGTGTGTGTGTGTATGTTTGGAACTTAAATCACCCTCTTTTTATTTGACTCTTAACTCTCTTATATTTATTTCATATTATATTGTACCTTCTCATTTTGCCTTGTTATTTTCCTTCATATAGAATTTTGTTCTATTTTCCTATATCGATCATCTTGTAAGACGTCACATGTCATTTGTTGCAGACCTCACCTTTATACTTCACCTTCCTCCTCCTTCTCCTCCCCATCTCCTCCTCCCTTCCTTCTCCCCCATCTCCTCCTCCTTCTTCATCATTTTTTTTTCTTTTGCCGAACAAGAGATTTGATTCTGACACGCAGGAAAAAAGTGCCCTGTCGTTTCATATTAAATTCAAGTTAGCCGCCAATCTCACTGCAAAATCAGAAACATGGGCCTTTTACCTTTCCTTCTTGTCCGATGTCAGCCCTTTTCACGTAATTCTGTAAACATGTCACTCAAGGTGTTTACCTGCTCCACTGCAGTACACTGGGTTCGCAGGAGACTCGTCATAGGTTCTAGCGAATTCCGATACCCACTTTAAACAAACCCTGTTTATTTGTTTAACGGTATATTAAAATTCGTTAACTGGTATCAGATAAGAGGCTTGTGGGGATTAATTACAGTAAAAATAAATAAAACAAAAGTAAAAAAAAAATATATATTATTATAATGGAGAAACTATATTCCTACTCAAGTCACAATTCTCTTAGTTATTGACATCACATTCTCCATGATTTTATTTTCATCTAAACCTCAATTATTAATAAAATTGTCTTACATTATTAATACTGTTAACTATGTCTACATACTGACAAGATGCAATTATATTCATATATACAACAAAATAGCAGTTTACAGTGTGAACGGGAAGGCTAATTTGCATATTAATATTAAAAAATCGAATTTAATAAATATGTGCTTAGTATCATTGATTTCTAACTGTTTGGTTTTATTTTAATGAATATAAGCAAACATCTCGTCAATGAATCTTAAATGAAATCCATTAACAAGATAAAATAACTGTCATTTTATTCTTTACTTCCTCTTTTAACTAAATACTTAAATTAGAAAAAATAACAATGAAAGACGAGAGTGATGGAAGAGCAAGTTTCAGTTGTTCCATTTTTATTATACTCCCTCTGTTTCAAATCTTTTATTATACTCCCTCTGTTTCAAATCTTTTTATCTGTATTCTTATTTAGTTTATTAGTCTTTCTAATTGAATACAATATTTTATTACATTAAAACTTAAATACTTGCACTCGGAGGGTGCATATATTTGCTAGTATATATAAAATAAAAAAAGACACAAAAATGACAATCTCCCAGAGGGCTTAGGACAGGAAGAGCCCTCCGGACATGCACTGTTTATTTGTTTAATGGTATATTAACATTCCGAAACCCTTGTAGACGCAAGGATTAGAGTTAGGGTTAGTTTTAGGGTCAGTGTTAGGGTTAGATTTAGGGTTGGGTTATTTCGAGAGTTTCTTGATAATATTTATACGTAAAATGCGATTCTAATGATATTATTTCTTGTGCACTATTCTGCATTTGTACCGAAATGAGAAAGAGGAAAAAGAGGAAATAAGAGGCATGTGAGTATTAACAAAAGTAAAAATAAATAAAATAAAATAAAATAAATATATAAAAAAAGACACAAAAATAACAATCTCCCAGAGGTCTTAGGACAGGAAAAGCCCTCCGGACATGCGCAGGAAAAAACAAAAAGTTCTTGGCGTCGAAAAGGTTTCGACGACGCTTGGACTAAGAGACTTTGGAGAGGTAACACTTATGGAATTGTTCGGGAAATATATCCCCTCATCAAAATAGTGTGAACCCAATAATGAAGGTCTAACTCTAAAGTCACCCCTGCCTCTATCCTTTCCTTCTTTTCGTTAAATTCTATTTTAGCTCACCAGCCCACACGAAGTAAGTAAGACTTTTATTAGGATACAAGACGAATGAACTAATACTTATTCCCATAGGCAAACTATTTTTCTTTAATATCGGAATATACTGCCCACATAGAATATACCTTAAATAAACTATTGAAGTCAGTCAGTCAGTCAGTCAGTCTACTGTTGGTTTGAACAACAGCAACTAGCTAAGCACAACTAAACCAGTGCCCAAGACAGCTGGTATTTATGGAAATCAAGACTAGTCAATTCATATATTTGGGTGATTCCATTCCTTGAGTCCTGATTGGCTGCTTGGTTTCTATGATGTTATGAAGCTTCATAAATATCCTGGCATTTTGCAGTAGTATCGCAACAAGATTAATTTCGTATTCAGTTACGACTACTTGTTGTCTTGTCTTACCAATTCGACAGTAATCTAGACTACATAAAAAGATTAAATTATTAATATTAATAGTATATTATGGAGATGCGTAGTGTAATAGTTACCGTCGTAGAATAAGGGACACGGTGAGAGGAGTTTAAGTTATTGACGCGGCTGTTTGCATTTCACATAGCGCTAATACTATTGGGAAAGGTATGAATCAAACTAATCTCCCTCCAGCTATGCTGGAAAGATGAGGCTCTTTAGCATTGATATAGCAACCTGTCTAGGATAAGAAAAAACTCTGAATTCAAACCGAAGGGACCGTGTTCTCGTTAGAAACTACATTGAAAGTTTCCCTTCTTCGACGTAATAACTAGTTTTCCAAGCAACGCGAAGTAAAATATTGGTTTTTGGTTTTTGTTTCATTCTATCAACCTTCGTGGGTAAAATATGAGTTTTAAAAAGTTGAATACACAAAAAGAAGGAATAAAATAGGAACATCTTCCAGTCAGGATCCCATGTATGGGTTAAATAGAAAAATGGGGTTTAAAAATTTGTTTAAAAAAATAAAATTTCAATACCTACCAAGAATAAATAAAACAACATGCCTTTGGAATAAAATAACCCAACAAGGGTTGACATGCCATAAAATCCAACCCACACACCAAGGGTTAAACTAAACAACCAATCAACCATTAGACAACTTAAAAAAGTTTTGAAAATAAAAATAAAATAAATAAAATATTACTTAGTAAAAGTAAAGTCATCGGGGTGGCCTAAAGTCGGTATCAGCCAGACAGCAAGGGAGTCTATCCCCTTTTCATTAGCGCTAGACCAAGGAGAGTTTTTTAGCATCTGAGGTAGAGCGCCACACCTATCATCAGCTCCTTACTTCACCGCACGAATCCATGTGCTACTCATGAGCTGAGTTGGCGGGGTCGGTATAGGATTAGGAACCTTGTGGTTTTTAGCTGAACGCTCTACCGACTGAGCTAACCCGAGAGGGTAATTTTTGGTTTGGTTTCTTTTGTTTTACGGCATATCAACCTCAGTGGGTCATTTAATGCCGATAAAGTTTTGAAATAAATCAATTCTTAATGGATAATACAATTTTTTTATAGATACATTTTTCTATTTAACCCATAGATGGGACCCTAACAGGTACTACCACTCCGGGCCAGAGTGGACCAGGGAGCAATGGTGATGAAGGGGTGCTCCCCATTCCCCAAACTTCCAAAACTGGAACCTCACCATCAGATAGAGTTTACCGTCATTCCCAGGACATGTAGACCGGCAGCCACCGCCTTCTAGCACCCATATGATAAAAGGCTTGCCATGAGGGTAATAGGGTTGGGAAAATCATATAGGTGCTAGGACTTGACGTGACCAGCCGATTGATCGGAGGGGGCCTCTCTGGCCGCCCGTCTAGCCCAAGATAGGGCCAAAGTGGAGTATTGCATATCATGAACTGCTCATCCACCTGGGTTCTATCCTTAAGCATCACGGGTCGCCATCCACGGCCAACAGGTGGCCCCATTGGGAGAGTCTTACCCCTCTGCAGAGGTGCAGTCGGTGCATTCTAACGCCCCAGCCGACAGGGGGGTAATTTTTTAAGAATTTAATGAAATTGAAAACATTACTTTCTGTTATTAATGTCCCAGTTTATTAAGATAGAAGATCGTATTCTAATTAAAGTGAGGTAAATACACTGGGGCAGTTCTAATAAGAAAGGATTTATTACAGTTCACTGTTTCCAACTGAATAAATAAAGTTGTTTCCTTACTTTCAATAAAGATTTTAATTCCCTTAGAACAGGAATAGTAGCTACAATACAGCATGGTCAACTGGTTCACCTTTCGCCTTATCGGCTGTCCCACTATTTGCCCATAGCTGAGGGGAGAATAATTGCATGTAGAAGAGTATTAACGTTATGTGAAAAATACAGTCTCGTCCAGGATTTGGATTCAGTTACTGGGTGTATTTCCATGATAGGTTTCCTGATAGGTTTCCATCTATGGTCAAGTAGAAATTTGGCATAAAATAACCCAACAAGGATTGACCGGCCATAAAATCCAACCAACCAACCAACCACCTACTAAGGGCTAACCTACCATTAAACCAATCAACTAATCAACCAATAGACATAAAAACAAATAACATTGAAAAAAATAAATAAAATAGTAATTGATAGGGGTAAATTTTTGGCCCAAGAATTTAATGAAATTGAAAACATTACTTTCTGTTATTAATGTCCCAGTTTATTAAGATAGAAGATCGTATTCTAATTAAAGTGAGGTAAATACACTGGGGCAGTTCTAATAAGAAAGGATTTATTACAGTTCACTATTTCCAACTGAATAAATAAAGTTGTTTCCTTACTTTCAATAAAGATTTTAATTCCCTTAGAACAGGAGTAGTAGCTACAATACAGCATGGTCACCTTTCGCCTTATCGGCTGAGCCTGCAGAATTGTGAGTCACTGACAAGTTAAAGAGACAATTCTTCCTGTGGTTATATCTGTACTGCTGTATGGCTGCACCATTTGGACCCTAACGAAACGCCTTGAGAGTAAGCTGGATGGGTGCTGCACAAGAATGCTGCGTGCAGTCTTGAACAAGTCGTGGAAACAGCACCCCACAAGGTAGCAGCTGTATAGCCAGCTGCCCACCATCTCACAAACCATCCGAGTGAGACGGACTAGGCATGCAGGACACTGCTGGAGAAGCAAGTACGAGCTCATAAGTGACGTTCTTCTGTTGAAGCCGGCACATGGACGTGGTAATATGGGCCGCCCACCAAGGACCTACTATGCGAGGATGCTGGTTGCTGCACACAAAACTTCCCAGGGGCAATGAATGATAGGGAAGGTTGTCGAGAGATTGTCATGGATAGCCGTGCTGCTTGTGTGACATGATGATGATGATGATGATGATGAGGAGGAGGATGATGATTAGAGTCCTATGGGTTTAATAGAAAAATATGTTTAAAACATTGAGTTTAAATACATGTTGAATACCCATTAAGAATGAATAAGATAAAACGTCTTCGGCATAAGATAACACTTAGTGTTGATATGTCGTAAAATCCAACCAATCAACCAACCTGAGGTTTAGATATTCAGAGACTGGTATGTTTTGGTGACTTTAGTGTGAAAGAATTTTTTAAAACTTTTTCAAACTTAAATAAAACCATTTCTCTGAATGTTTGAGATGAACTTTGATGATTAGTATTATCTGCGTTATTTGGACTATTGTCCTCATCTTCATTGTTATTTGTACAACGTTTCGGTCGATATGCTCTCCGATATACCTTCTTCAGGTATTTCTTGTCGGACTCGGGAACCTTCTCGGACACGGGAACCTTCTTTTCGAACTCGGGAACTTTCTTGTCGTAGTCGGGAACCTTCCTGTCGTAATCGGGAGCCATCACGGAACTTTGGACCTAACCCTTTATTCAGTCCACGGGGGTATCTTGTTCTCATTCCGCTAGCCATAGCTGGGGTAGGAGTTGTGTTAATTATTTTTCTATGTCACTGCCGCTGCTCAGGATTGAAACCGGAATCCAGAGATAACTGTCACTTAGAACTGTCTTAATCTAACTACCTTATCCACTAGGCCATGTGTCCAATTGGACAATTCAGTGTGAATACCTGAAGAATGCCGGAGGGCATATCGACCGAATCGTTGTACAGCTAACAATAAAGATGGGGACAACAGTCCGAATAACACAGATAATATTAAATAAGACCGTATGAAATTAAATGACATAACCCAGCATGAAGTAAAATCCAACCAGCCAACCAATCAGCCAGCGTGATCTTTAAAAAAATTCTTTTTGTTCCACAAACTTTCCCGTGAATCAAAACATATTGTTATTTGATTCAAACTTAGATAAAACCGTAGGAAATAAAATGAAATAACCCAACAAGTGTTTACATGCCGTAAAACCCAACCAATCAACCAACCTGAGATGCCTTGGTTTAGATATTCCGAGACTGGTATGTTTTGGTGACTTTAGTGTGAAAGAATTTTTTTAACTTTTTCAAACTTAAATAAAACCGTATGAAATTAAATGAAAAAAACCCAACATGATGTAAAATCCAACCATCCAATCAACCAGCCTGTTCTCTAAGAAACTTTCTTTTGTTCCACAAACTTTCTCATGAATCAAAACATATTGTTATTTGATTCCAACTGTCAACCACACCCTCTTTCCAGGGCGAGTCACATGATCTCTCAGGTCAGCCATTGTTTCCCGATATTTTTGAAAGCGTACATAAACTAATTTACACGTTCTGGTATTATTTCTCCTCTTTCCAAGATGCTTGCTCCTTGTATTAGGTATTCTTACATTTTGGCACAAGACCAAACCAATTCTTTGCCTGAGTGGTATAAACAATTTTACCCATTACTTTTCAAACTGGAATCATTTCTACTTCTCTTTTGCTTAATGGTATTATTTCCTGTTGCTTTAATATTTTCACACGAGTCCGATATATACTGTCCATCTGTGTTTATGAGGTCATTTACTAAGTTCACCTAAGCTTGGTACAAGGCTAGAAGTATAGAGCACCCAGAATCAAACTCACTAACAATCATCAACTAGCCTAGCTTGTTGACCATTACTTCATGTGAAGCATTCTTGCGTTAATTAGTAGACTACAACTGTAATAAAATGGGCTCTCCAATTAGTGTCATAGCAAAGATTACATGAAATTACCTATTGTGTCTACCAATAGCCACTAGGTAGCATGGTCAACATACATTCATAATAAACATAGTTTGTTGACTATTACTCCATGTGATGCATTCCTGTATTACTTAGTAGACTAAAACTTTACCATTGTATTTTGACACACATAGCTCCCTCACTACAAGTTCATTACTTTTGTTTTGGAGTATTAATATAATTGTTTCTTTGCACCTCAATTAGTGTTATGGTTAGCAAAGATTACACAAAATTACCTCCTGTGTGTGCCAATAGCCACTAGGTGGCATGGTCAACAATACATTATAAAAGGAAATATTTGGGAGTATTAAAATAAATATAATTGTTTGTGTGTACCCCAATTATGGTTAGCAAAGATAACACAAAATTACCTCCTGTGTGTGCCAATAGCCACTAGGTGGCATGGTCAACAATGCATTATAAAAGGGAGTATTTGGGAGTATTAAAATACATATAATTGTTTCTGTGGACCCCAATTAGTGTTATAGTTAGCAAAGAAACATGAACTTACCTCCTGTGTCTGCCAATAGCTACTAGGTAGCATGGTCAGCATGCATTTATAATAAACAAGCATTGTTAAACCATGTGATGCACTCTTGTAGATTAAAACCGTTTCATTGTATTTTGACACACATAGCTCCCTCACTACTAGTTCATTACTTTTGTTTGGCAGTATTAAAATACATATAATATAATCATTTCTGTTCACCCCAATTAGTGTTATGGTTCGCAAAGATAACACAAAATTACCTCCTGTGTGTGCCAATAGCCATTAGGTGGCATGATCAACAATACATTATGAAAGGGAATATTTGAGACTATTAAAATACATATAATTTTTTCTGTGCACCTCAATTAGTGTTATGGTTTGCAAAAATTACACAAACTTACCTCCTGTGTGTGCCAATAGCTACTAGGTGGCATGGTCAACAATACATTATAAAAGAGAGTATTTGGGAGTATTAAAATACATATAATTTTTTCTGTGCACTTCAATTAGTGTTATGGTTAGCAAAGATTACAAAAAAATTACCTCATATGTGTGCCAATAGCCACAAGGTGGCATGGTCAACAATACATTATAAAAGGGAATATTTGAGACTATTAAAATACATATAATTGTTTCTGTGCACCCCAATTAGTGTTATGGTTAGCAAAGATAACACAAAATTACCTCCCGTGTGTGCCAATAGCTACTAGGTGGCATGGTCAACAATACATTATAAAAGGGAATATTTGAGACTATTAAAATACATATAATGTTTTCTGTGCACCCCAATTAGTGTTATGGTTAGCAAAGATTACACAAAATTACCTCCTGTGTGTGCCAATAGCCACAAGGTGGCATGGTTAATAATACATTATAAAAGGGAGTATTTGGGAGTATTAAAATACATATAATTGCAAAAAAAAAAAAACTTCTGCGTCTTCACTGTTATTAGTTTATTTAATGCTAAATAAAAAATCGAAGTAAACAACTTTTAATTCGGAATATTCAATAATGTTTGCCAGAGGAAGTTATACAGTAAAATAAAACATGGAAAATACAAAGAAATGTCCTATATTTTCTCTGTTATTAGTTTATTTACTGCTAAAGAAAAATTCGAAGGAAAAAAAAAGATTTTAAGTGGGAATATTCTATAATGTTTGCCAAGGGAAGTAATATAGTAAAAAAAAAACAAAAAAAACATGGAAAATGTAAAAAAAAAAAGAAAAAAAAAAAAAAGAAGAAATCATGCGCCTTCGCTGTTATTAGTTCATTTACTGCTAAATAAAAAGTCCAAGTGAAAAACTTTTAAGTAGGGATATTCTATAATGTTTGCCAGTGGAAGTAATACAGTAAAATAAAACATGGGAAATGCAAAAAAATGTCCTACGCCTTCCCCGTTATTAGTTTATTTACTGGTAAATAAAAAAGTAAACAACTTTTAAGTGGTAATGTTCTATAATGTTTGCCAAGGGAAGTAATACAGTAAACAAACAAAGAAAACGTGGAAATGCAAAAAAAAAAAATCTTTTGCGTCTTCACTGTTATAGTTTATTTACTGCTAAATAAAAAAGCGAAGTAAAAATAACATTTAAGTGGAAATATTCTATAATGTTTGCCAAGGGAAGTAATACAGTAAAAACAACAAAAACAAAAACAAAAACAAAAAAAAAAAAAACATGTAAAATGCAATAAAAAATCTTCTGCGTCTTCGCTGTTATTAGTTTATTTACGGCTAAATAAAAAAATCCAAGTGGACAACTTTTAAGTTGGAATATTCTATAATGTTTGGCAGTTGAAGTAATACAGTAAAATAAAACAAAAAAACAAACAAATATGGAAAATGTAAAAACAAAAAATCCTGCGCCGTTGCTGTTATTAGTTTATTTACTGCTAAATAAAAAGTCCAAGTGAACAACTTTTAAGTAGGGATATTCTATAATATTTGCCAGTGGAAGTAATACAGTAAAATAAAACATGGAAAATGCAAAAAAAGGTCCCGCGTCTTCTCTGTTATTAGTTTATTCTCTGCTAAATAAAAATCGAGGTAAACAACTTTTAAGTGTGCATATTCTATAATGTTTGTCAGTGGAAGTAATACAGTAAAATAAAATATGGAAAATGTAAAAAAAAAAAGATCCTGCACCTTCGCTGTTATTAGTTTATTTACTGCTAAATAAAAAAATCAAAATAAACAACTTTTAAGTTGGAATATTCTATAATGTTTACCAGTGGAAGTGATATAGTAAAAAACAAAAAAACATGGAAAAAGTAAAAAATTTCCTGCGTCTTCTTTGTTATTCGTTTATTTACTGCTAAATAAAAACTCGAAATAAAAACATTTTAAGTGGGAATATTCTATAATGTTTGCCAAGGGAAGTAATACAGTAAAAAAACAAGGAAAACAAAGAGAAAATGGAAAATGCAAAAGAAAAAAAATCTTCTGCATCTTCACTGTTATTAGTTTATTTACTGCTAAATAAAAACTCGAAGTAAAAACATTTTAAGTGGAATATTCTATAATATTAGCAAAGGGA
>CM042182.1:36071745-36072964 GCA_023376005.1 Doryteuthis pealeii | reverse complement strand
AGAGACGATATTAGATATAAATAAGTAAATAAAACAAAACATAATAATAATAATAATAATAATAATATAATATAACAATATAAATCAGGAATCCAAAAATCAGGAAAACTAAAAAATTCTCTTGAATGGAAAAACTGAAGTACCTTAGGGAATTTTAGAAGCGGGACAATATCATGCAAAGCAGAAAATGAAAAGGAAAGTTAAAGAATATCTCAGGAGCAACTAGAAAACATTATAAAACGAAACTAACAGCAGAAATCTGAATCAAAGAATCAATACCTGGGGCTGCCCATTATAAGATACTCAGGACCATTCTTAAAATGGACAAAAGAAGAACTCAGACGAGATAGCCAAAGGACGAGAAAATAATGACCATGGCACCAAGGCTCTCACTAGAGATGATTGTATGTGTCAAGAAAAGGAAGGGGAAGGGAGGACTTGCCAACATAGAGGAATGCGTAGAAAACCACATCCAACAACTTGAAGATACAAACACAGAAGACAAAGACAAATTACTTATGGCGGCCAAACAATAGTAGAAACGGCAGATGGACAAACAGAAAAACGACAAAGACTAGAAAACAAAAATGGAGAAAAACAATTATATGGACGCTTCAAACGACAAATAGATGAGGTTGCACATGGAAAGACTTGGACATGGTTAAGAAAAGGGAAACCTCAAAGAGAAACAGAATCACTTATAATTGCCTGCACAAAAATAATGCCATAGCAAGGACAAACTACATCAAAGCGAAAATTGATAAGACCCAACAAATAGTAAATGTAACTTTGCGGTAATAAAGAGATGAGACTGTTAACCATATACCCTGTGATGTAGCAAACTAGCAAACGAGAATACAAAACTAGACACGACTGGGTTGGGAAGGTGATCCACTGGGAATTATGCAAAAAATTAAATTTTGACCACACACAAAATGGTATATGCATAAACCAGAATCTGTTTCTGAGAACGAAACGCACAAAATTCTCTGACTTTGAAGATAAAACGGATCACCTTATCCCAGCAAGGAAGGCCAGACCTAGTGTTGATAAACAAAAAAGAAAGAACTTTGGTCAACTGGTGGATTTTGCAGGCCAGCAGATCACAAAGGGTGAAGTTAAAGGAAAATGAAAAAATAGACAAATATCTGGAGAACTTGCCAGAGAAGCTGAAAAAGTTATGGAATATGAAAGTGAAAAGTGATACCAAATTGTAGTT
>CM042182.1:36049245-36066745 GCA_023376005.1 Doryteuthis pealeii | reverse complement strand
CTATATCATTTTATGACGATCTCCGAAAATGTTCTATCCGGAACAACGTCACATAACCCTGCCGTAGATCCCCGCTTGTTGATACAAATCCTCACAGAGCAGAAGCAGAAATGAAAAAAGGTGCCATTGAGAAAGTTCTGGGTTAAATAGTGCCACTACTGTTCTTCTACAAGATTGGGTTCGGTATTAAATTAACCAAACCAATTTAAAACAAACGCAGTTTTCTATAGAATTTTATGATGAACCTAGAAATTATAACTGGGACTCCAGTTTTCTATAGAATTTGATGACGACTCTTAAACTGTCAATCCGGAGCAACACCACATAACCCTGCTCATTGGCTCCCCGCGTGCTGATACGAATCCTCGCAGAGCAGAAGGAGAAATGAAAAAAGGTACCATTGAGACAGCTCTGGGTAAATAGTACTACTACTGTTCTTCTACAAGGATGCGTTTGTCATTAGATTCAAACCAAACACAGTTTTCTATAGAATTTGATGACGAATCTTAAACTGTTCAATCCGGAACAACACCACATAACCCTGCTCATTGGCTCCCCGCGTGCTGATACGAATTCTCACAGAGCAGAAGGAGAAATGAAGAAAGGTACCATTAAGAAATATACGAACCCCCTCACCCTTCTAGCTCTAAGTTAAATAGTACCACTACTGTTCTTCTACAAGGATTTGGAATTAAATTCAAACCAAACACAGTTTTCTATAGGATGTGATGACGACTCCTAAACTGTTCATTCCCGAACAATACCGCGTAACCCCGCGCCTTGGCTTCCCGCGTGCTGATACGAATCCTCGCAGAGCAAAACGACAATTCTGCATTTTAGATGCAAATATCTTTTATTAGTTTTCACACAATAGATAAAGAACTTAGCACTTCATTTATTAATTACGATAAGTGAGAAATAATTTAAGCTCGGCTCGCTACAAAAGACTTCGGGACAAATCGCACTCAATTAGTGATAATTATTTTTTTGTAGCGTTCGATGCAATGGTTCGCTAAATTAAGTGAAGCCTTCGGGTAAATGAAGAGAATGTGAAATGAACGCATCACAACCAAGAACAATGCTACGAACGAAGACTACTACTACTACAACTACTACTACTAATCTTCTTATTAATTCTAGTACTTCGTCTACTACTGGCATTACTGGCTTATCTGATTGGTTTGGTTTGGTTTGGTTTGTTTTACGGCATATCAACCTCAGTGGGTCATTTAATGCCAATAAAGTTTTGAAATAAATCAATTCTTAATGGATAATACAATTTTTTTATAAATACATTTTCTATTTAACCCATAGATGGGACCCTAACAGGTACTACCACTCCGTGTCAGAGTGGTCCAGGGAGCAATGGTGATGAAGGGGTGCTCCACATTCCCCAAACCTCCCAAACTGGAACCTCACCATCAGATAGAGTTTAACGTCATTCCCAGCAGCCACTGCCTTCTAGCACCCATATGATAAAAAGGGGTTGGGGCTTGCCATAAGGGCAATAGGGTTGGGAAAATCATATAGGTGCTAGGGCTTGACGTGAACAGCCGATTGATCGGAGGGGGCCTCTCCGACCGCCCGTCTAGCCCAAGATAGAGCCAAAGTGGAGTATTGTATGTCAGGAACTGCTCATCCACCTGGGCTCTATCCTTAAGCATCACGGGTCGCCACCTACGGCCAACTGGTGGCCCCATTGGGGGAGTCTTACCCCTCTGTAGAGGTGCAGTGGGTGCATTCTAATGCCCCAGCCGATGGGGCGCTGGCTTATCTGAGGCCAAAGAATACGCGAGTTCGAGTATCAATTGATTGATTTTCATGGCATGTCAACATATATAGGGTTATTTTATTCTTGGGGATTAGGTTATTTGTTTTGTTATACTGCGTACTTTTCGAGTCGTTTAATGTCGAATTGATCCATTTTAAGGAATTGACCACGTGTCACATCCTTTCGCTAAAGTAAGTGAAGCCTTCGGGTAAAAGAAGAAAATGTGAAATGAAAGACATCATAATCAAGAACAATGCTACGAACGACTGCTACTACTACTCAGTTTCTTATTAATGCTAGTACTCTATATACTACTGGCATACCTGAAGCAAGGAAATTCGTGAGTTCAAATTATCATTTGATTGAATGATTAATAGTTTGGTTGTTTGGTTTTACAGAACATCAACCCTTTTCGGGTCATTTAAATGAAGATTTTTTTTAAAGAAATAGTGCTCGGTCTACTACTGGTATTACAGGCTTCCTTGAGGCAAACTGGTTGATGTGTTCGGATTCTCAGTTGAGCAAAAACAATGCAACGAACGACTACTACTACTACTACTACTACTCAGTTTCTTATTAATGCTAGTACTTGGTCTACTACTGGCATTACAGTTTTCCCTGGAGTAAATGGAAGCGTGAGATCGAATTGTCAATTGATTACGGGTTTGATTTTACGGCACATCAACCCTTTTGGGTCATGTAAATAAAGAAAAAACGCAGTACATACAACAATAAAGGTACGAACGACTACAAATACTCAATTTCTTATTAATGCTAGTGCTTGATCTACTACTGGCATTACTGGCTTACCTGAGGCAAAGAAGTACACGAGTTCAAATTATCATTTGATTTGATAAATAGTTTGGTTGTTTGGTTTTACAGCACACCAACCTTTTTCGGGTTATTTGAATAAAGATTTTTTTAAAGAAATAGTGCTCAGTCTACTACTGGTATTACAGGCTTCCTTGATGCAAACTGGTTGATGAGTTCGAATTTTCAATTGATAGATTGATTGATGGTTTAGTTGTTTGGTTTTTACGGCATATCAACCCTTTTCGGGTCATGTAAGGCCGAATCAATTTATTTTCATAAACAAAATATTCAAGTTGTTTAAATTATCTGCTGTTGTTTAAGTGGTCACCCTATTAAGTTTGAACCGGCTAATCGCTGCTTAACTATTGTGATCTAAATGAACGCATAAAAACCAAGAACAATGCTACAAACGAAGACTACTACCACTACTACTGCTACTACTACTCAGTTTCTTATTATTCCTGGTACTTTGTCTACTACTGGTTTTTCTGGCTTACCTGAAGCAAATAAATTCGTGAGTTCGAATTGACATTCGATTGAAACATTAATCGTTTTATTGTTTATTTAACGGCACATCAATCCTTTTCGGGTCATTTAAATAAATACATTTTATCAAAATAGTGCTCGGTCTACTACTGGTATTACAGGCTTTCTTAACACCAACTGGTACGTAATTTCGAATTCTCAATTGATTGATGGTTTAGTTTACGGCACACCAACCCTTTTAGGTTCATGTAATGCCGAATCAAGTAATTTTGATAAACAAAGGACTCGGGTTGCTTACAATAAAAACTGTTGCTAAAGTGGTCACCCAATTAAGTATTGAACAAGCTCATCACTGCTTAACTTTGCAAGAACGAGTGCTTTAGGCGAGACTTGACCGTGATTTGTTGAACAGCTAACTCCTTATTGCTAATATGGTCAAGAAATGGGGGATCACTTTACAAATTGTTTATAATACCAAAATGATCCCTCACTTATTGTCGGCTGGGACTGAAGAATAGCCTGATAGTTTCTCTGTCGAGGCATGAAATCCCCCCCATTAGGTCCACCTGTTGGCCGTGGATGCTAACGCGTGATGCTTAAGGATGGAATCCAAATGGCTGAGCAGTCCATGATATGCAAAAGTTTGGCCCTTACTCAAGCTAGACAGTCGGTCGGAGAGGCCCCCTCCAATCTATCAACTGGTCACGTCAGGCACCTATGATTTTGTCGACCCTATTGCTCTTATGGCAAACCCCCAACCCTTTTTTATCATATATGTGATAGAAAGCGGTGGTTGAGGGTCTACCTGTCCTGTGTATGACTTTAAAATGCATTTCGTGAAGAAATTTCAATCCTGGAGCTCTGGGTGGCGGGAGTTACACCTTCATAACCATTACTCCCAGGTCGACCCTGACCCGGAGTTGTAGTAACTGTTAGGATCTGATCTATGGATTAAACAGAGAAAAAAATGAGTTAAAAAAATGTATTACAATTAAGTTTAAAAAATGTTTGAATACCCACCAAGAATAAATAAAACAAAACGTTTTCGGCATAAGATAACCCAACTAGGGTTGACCTGCCGTAAAATCTAACCAACCAACAAGGTTCAGCAACCAGTCTAGGAAAAAAAAAAAGAAAACTCCAAATTCAAACCCATTTAACTCCACTAAAGAAAATAAGAATGTATCACATCCTATTTGTGTGGAGGTGTTGGTAAATATATACGTATATAAAACACACAACCGTACGCACAAAACAAATCAATATCGCTATTGCCGAATTATTTGAAAGAATTTTAAAATAGAAGGCATTCTCTTTCTTTCTTACGAATGTTGTATGAATTTATTTGCATTTAAATCAGATAATTATATTCCCGCTCAGAAAGTCACAAAGGCTAAGTCGACACTATTCATCAAGTCATATTCTTTTTTTTCAAAACAGGAGTTACAATATATATATATGTATATATATGTAACGTAACAATATATGTATATAGATACCGTAGCAATATATATATATATATATATATATATATATATATACATATATAACGTAACAATATATATATATATATATATATATATATATATATATATATAAGAGAGAGAGAGAGAGAGAGAGAGATACCGTAGCAATATATATATATATATATATATGTATATATGTATATATATTTATACATAGATAGATAGATACCGTAGCAATATATATACATATAGACACCGTAGCAATATATATACATATATATGTATATATATTGCTACGTATCTATATGTATATACATATATTTGCTACGATATTATATATACATATATATTGCTACGGCATATATATATATATATATATATATATATATATATATATATATTGTAGGACGATATTAAATATAACACGTGTCAGAAGGATATTATTAATCATTGGATTTTTGAAAGATAATGAACAATGTGATTTGATAGGTTCCAACATCGGCTTGTTCATTCAAATATATTTCATTTAAAACACAATTTTGCAAAACATAGAATCGTGTCAGAAAAGAAAGCAAGGTCGACACGGACATATCTGTCATTTCAGGAAATTAATCTCACTTCCTCCCACATTGGATTGCAGGGAGCATGTGGCAACAAGCCTTCTCTACTGTTTGTGATATTGAGCCATACCACCCTCCCGATTGTTAGGGAACGTGTGTGATTACCAAAACCGGATGGATGGAGGAGAGAATGGTTGAGGATTTTAAATATATCTAGCAACAACAATAATACACATAAAGTTTTCTGGGACTTTGAGATCAAGAAGGATCGCCTTATGCCAGTCAGAAGACCAGACCTTGTCTTGTGAAACATCGCCGAGATGCATCAAGGAAGGACAATTGGTAATGTTACACCAGTGTAAGGTTCAAAGTTATATATATATATATATATATATATATATATATATATATACATAGATAGATAGATTCCGTAGCAATATATATACATATCGTGTTATAACTTGTTGAAACATAACAAACTCCGACACGTTTCTGGGACAAAACATTTATATTGATAACAGCTCAGGAATATGACAAGATACATGGTTTGGTTTGTTTTGTTTTACGGCATATCAACCTTAGTGGGTCATTTAATGCCGATAAAGTTTTGAAATAAATCAATTCTTAATGGATAATACAATATTTTTTATTAACACATTTTTCTATTTAACCCATAGATGGGACCCTAACAGGTACTACCACTCCGGGTCAGAGTGGATCAGGGAGCAATGGTGATGAAGGGGTGCTCCACATTCTCCAAACTTCCAAAACTGGAACCTCACCATCAGATAGAGTTTAACGTCATTCCCAGGACATGTAGACCTGCAGCCACCGCCTTCTAGCACCCATATGATAAAAAGGGGTTGGGGCTTGCCATAATGGCAATAGGGTTGGGAAAATCATATAGGTGCTAGGGCTTGACGTGACCAGCCGATTGATCAGAGGGGGCCTCTCCGACCGCCCGTCTAGCCCAAGATAGGCCCAAAGTGGAGTATTGCATGTCATGAATTGCTCATCCACCTGGGCTCCATCCTTAAGCATCACGGGTTGTCACCCACGGCCAACAGGTGGCCCCAATGGGGGGAGTCTTACCCCTATGCAGAGGTGCAGTCGATGCATTCTAAAGCCCCAGCCGACAGGGCGGATAACCTGAAGAGTAGAGATAAAAGGACACATTCATGAATGGTAAATACAAGATACAATATTTAGGTATAAACGAGATACCTAAATGTACGTTAAATGTAAATGTTACAGACATGGAACTAAAGGATAGTCCATGCTGATTAAAGAACTTACAGTAATGTAACGGGGGGGGGGGCAAAAGCCCCACCGAGAAGGGGGTAGATAGACTCTAGCCCATAGCAGTTCGTTAAGAAGATCCAGCTAAAAGAGGAAGACAATTTCAAATAAGGCGCTTAAATACCAGAGGTCTCCTTGTGGGAACAAACGGAAACGCAACGAGGAGATAACTCTTCCAGGCAAAGGAAAGATAATCCCCTACACCAGTATCCTTACAGATTTCGGGTTTCGCAACATTATATCTGTTCCACCTGTAGACATAGCATGTTATTAAGCCGCCTTCTTTCTAGATTCTCTCTGTGTAATTTTACGAATAGATCATTAATTCTTTAATATTGGCTCAGGGGTACGCAACAGCCGCGCAGAGACTTGCTCGGTACTTGTATACAATAGGAGACCTGGACCTTGTATTGATTAACAAAAAAAAAAAAAAAGAACTTGTCAACTAGTAGATTTTTGTTCCAGCAGATCAACGAATGAAGGTGAAAGAAAACGAAAAAAAGAGACAATTACCTGGACCTTGCTAGAGAATTGAAAAACTGTGGAATATGTGGGTGAAAGTGATACCCGTTGTAGATTGTGCACTTTGAACGGTTTCGAAAGAGACTAGAAGAACTGGAAATCATAGGAAGAATTAACGTGTCTGTTAACTTCTTTCCCTCACCCAAACGTTAACTGACGATCAACGACTTTTGAGTTGAAGATGCGCGGTCTAATGGTTAGAGTCGTAAGAAATAGACTCGTTGATCCGAGTTCAAATAATGGACGAGGCTACAGTTCCCATAGTGCTAATAACCTTGGGAAAAGTATGAAGCCATCTACTCTCCTTACAGCTATGGGTAAATAGTAGGGCGGACTGGGTTCTTTAAACTTGATTTGGCTTGGAGAAGGAAAATTGAATTAAAACCTGTTAAACTCCGCTTGGAGTGGTCACTACTAGAATACGCTCAGTCCTAATGAGTGATCTATTTCACTAATTTTTAGAATATTTTCTTTTTCTAAAAGAGTTGCTAAACGAATGATATTAATTTTCAAGACATGATTGTAATATCTGCAGACCCCAGTTTGAAACCCTCTGATTTAAGTCATCCTCTAGTCCATTTTTCAGCTGGTCTCCCGTAGCAGTTTGCCCTGGAGCGAATATTCTTCTGACATATCTAGCTAAGATAGAACGTTGTTTACTGCGTGACCAGTTTTGTCACCCGTCCTCCCCCCAGCAAAAGAGAAATCTTCGGCTGTGTACGACTACATCTCTGTACCGACCTTATTGTAAATAAATTCTGCAGGTGTATTTGTTTCGTGGGGTCGGATGCAGAGGTGCAGTCGTCCACATCAAATAAATCCAATAGCAACAGTTGTTACTGATCGGCTAATACAAATCTCGACAAAAATTAGATTAAAAAAAAATTGAATACCCTTCAGGAATAAATAAAACAAATCATCTGTGGCACAAAATACCCCAACAAGGGTTGATATGCCGTAAAATCAAGCAACCAGCCAGCCAACCAACCAATACATAAAAGGTGTTTGTTAACTGCTTTCCCTCGCCCAAACGTAAACTGCCGATCAGCGGCTTTTGAGTTGGAATGGACTTGTGGACCCGAGTTCAAATCCTGGACGAAGCTACAGTTCACATAGTGCTAATATCCTTGGGAAAAGTATGAAACCAACTGCTCTCCTGACAGCTATGGGTAAATAGTAGGGCGGACTGGGTTCTTTAACCTTGGTTAGGCTCGGAAAAGGAAAACTCTAAATTCAAACCTGTTATATTCCGCTTGAAGTGGTCAGTACTATAATAAGCTCAGTCCTAATTAGTGATCTATTTTACTAAATTCAAAAATATTTATTTTTCTAAAAGAGTTGCTAAACGAATAATATTAATTTTCAAGACATCTATTAATAACGGAGATTGTCTGTATTTCTGTCTGTAACAAAAACTACATCATAGCTCTACGTCACAGCTTACGTCACAATATTATTATGCTATATACACCCAAAATTTGAGTAAGCAATTTTAAAAATTGTTTTTTTACTCTCATCCTTTTTTTACAGTAACAAGAAGTTAACTAAAAAGTTTACAAATAAATAAATACCTACGATTTTGTGTAAAATTGATGTGGAAAATATTCAAAATAATTGTTTGATTATTACATGCACACAACATTTTATTTGAGAGGGACGGGGCTCAGTTTTCATTTCAAATTGTTTTATTCATTTTTTTTACTCCTTTAATAAATATGAGGATTTTGCTTACTTATGATACAAAGCCTCTGACATTGAATTTCTAACTCCCACCCTTTCAGGCAGTGACTTTCCAAAATTAATTTTTACGGCGCCCGGAGGGTGTTTTCTGTTGCTAGTCATTGTAATATCTGCAGACCACAATTTAAAAACCTCTGATTTGAGTCATCCTCTTGTCCATGCCTTTCCAGCTGGTCTCCCATAGCGTTTTGCCCCTGGGGTGTACGTTCTGATGGCCTTCAGGGTAAATGACCTTCCGAATTGACTTTCTTCTTCGAGATGGCCGCACTGAGTGTTCTTGTAGCTGTTCATTGGTAATCCTGTCTCACTGGATAATATTCAAGATCTTCCGGAAGCATGGTGTCGCCGGAAGGAATTCAGCTTCCGGCCTACTTTCTCTGTGATCTTTCAACATTCTCTCGTCCGGACTGCATTTGAAAATACCCCCCCTAAGTTTTACTAACAGACTACAAAGTCATAGAAAACATTTACACGGTGTGTCCAGGATACTAAACTACACCCGGCTGGTGAGGCTCCTGTTCTTTTGCTCTTTTGAGAATAGAGTACACTATTATCATTACTTTCAGATCCATTCAGATACGGAGTGGCTGTATGCTGTGTGGACTTACTCGCAACCCGTCCCTATCAACCATCTTAAAATAAATAAAATAAATAAATAAGAAATTTATTAATCAATAGTAGTACAAATTATTTAAAAAAAATATAAGTAAAAGAAAAACTTAATTGGTTTAGACTACTACTGAAGGGATGCCATGCCTAATAGCGTGAAGCTAATCCCATGGACACGACCACCCTTGGACGCTCACAGGAAACAATACATGAAAAACACACAACGTAAATATATACATATATATCATGAGACAAATTAGCCGTGTGAGAATCTAAATGCAAATCTGTTGTTTATAAGAGACAATAAAATGATTTTTCAAAAGTGTTTTAAGGACAAAATAATTTACTGAAACAAGCTTCATCTTTTCTTTATCAAAAAATAACGACTGAACAGTATTCCAAGAATTAATTGCATTAAAACGAATCGAATTATGCCCAAAACTAACAGTGTTGATGATAGGGAAATTAAGCAAACCAGATTGGTCAGCTATGGGTAAATAGTAGTGCAGACTGGGCTCTTTAACCTTGGTTAGGCAACTAGTCTACGAGAAGGAAAACTCTGAATTCAAATCCTAATTAGTGATCTATTTCACAAATTTAAAAAAAGATTTTCTAAAAGAGTTGCAAAACGAATAATATGAATTTCCAAGACACCATTACAGACCCCAGTTTGCAAACCACTGATAAGTCTACCACTGCATTTGTTCATTATATTGATAAGGGGTGAAGAAACTGCTTTAATTGCCATTACTCCCAGTCCCATTCCGACCTAGTACCTGTTAGAGTCCTATCTTTGTGCTAAATAGAAATAAATGACTTTAGAAATGTGTTTAAAATTAGTTGAAGTAATTATTGGATTTTTACTAACAAACTACAAAGTCATATAAACCATTTATCACGGTGTGTCCTGGATACTAAACAACACCCGACTGGTGGGGCTCCAGTTCTTTTGCTCTTTTGAGAATAGAGTATAACTTCATTATCGTTACTCTCAGATCCATTCAGATACGGAGTGGATGTACGTTGTAGGGACTTACTGGCCACCCGTCCCTATGAACCATCTTAATCCAAGTACTCTCCCTCGAGCTATGGGTAAATAGTAGTGCAGACTGGGCTCTTTAACCTTGGTTAGGCAACTAGTCTACGAGAAGGAAAACACAAATTCAAATCTGTTAAATTACGCTTGGGTGGTCACTACTAGAATAGGCGCAGTCCTAATTAGTGATCTATTTCACAAATTGTTAAAAAAATTTTCTAAAAGAGTTGCTAAACGAATAATACAAATTTCCAAGACACCATTGTAATATCTGCACACCCCAGTTTGCAAACCACTGACAAGTCTAGAACTCTATTTGTTCGTTATATTGATAAGGGGTGAAGAGGCTGTTTTAATTGCCATTACTCCCAGCACCACTCCGACCTAGTACCTGTTAGAGTCCTATCTATGTGTTAAATAGAAATAAAAGATATTGTAAGGTTCAAAGTCATAATTGAACATACAACTCCGACAAAGGTTGAGGGACAAAACATTTTATATAATACAGCACATGAATAAACAAGATACATAAACAATAGAAGATAGAATAGGATAGTGTACATAACATACATACATAAAAGGACCGGAGCGTCCGTACATAGAAATCACTTACAGGGAGGAGGGGCAAAGCCTCACCGAGAAGGGGGTAGCCAGTAGTCTAACCCATGTGCTCGTACCGGAGATTTAGCTAAAAGAGGAAGAGAAGTTTAAATCAGGCGCTTAAATACCCGAGGTCCCCTAGTGGAAACAAACGGCAACACCACGGGAAGATAACTCTCCTGACAAAGGAAGATAACCCCCACAACATTAAAAATGTGTTTAAAATTAGTTGAAGACATCATTGGAATTTTACTAACAAACTACAAACTCATAAATCATTTATCATGGTGTGTCCAGGATACTAAACTACACCCGACTCGTGAGGCTCCAGTTCTTTTACTCTTTGAGAACAGAGTACACCATTATCATTACTCTCAGTTCAGCTCTTGGAAGGTGTTTCAACAAGAAACACCCGAAGATGACCGGAGGACACATAGGACGAAACGTAGTGTATTTAACAATAAAGATGTGGACAACCGTCTAAAATTATTAAATAATACAATCACTGGCAACTAATAGAATTTTTCAAAATCACATGTTTAACAGCTACCATGTTTGACAAGTCATTAGAGGTACCCTTAAGACAACACTGTTAATCTGAACATGAAGTACTGAGTTATTTCCCTTAAAGCCCACATTAAACAATCCTCCCGTTCACACCGCATATCGGCCTAAACATTGTATATAACAATAAAGATGAGGACAGAATCCGTATAATTTAGATAAACATGCTCTAGTCACTAATAACAATGACGACGAGGACAACAGTAAAAAATTAAATAATACAATCTCTGGCCACTCATAAGATTTTTCAAAATCACATGTTTAACAGCTACCATATTTGACAAATCATTGGAGGTGCTTAAGACAAAGCTGTCCAATCTGTTCTTGGAGTACTCAGTAATTTTCCTTACAGCGTACATGAAACAACTTTCCCGTTCATAACGTATACCTCCGAAACCTTGTATATAACAATAAAGATGAGGACAAAATCCCAAAATATTTAAACAATACAAGCTCTAGACACGATTAAGGTTTTTTCAAAATCCCATGTTTAACTGCTACCATTCTTGACAAGTCACTGGGGGTGCCCTTAAGACAAAGCTGTGTAATCTGTACTTGGATTACTCAGTCATTTCCCTTAAAGCGTAAATTAAACTGCCCTCCCGTTCACACCGCATATCAGCCGAAACATGGTATATAACAATAAAGATGGAGACAAAAGGCTGAAAATTTTAAATAATACATGCTCTGGTCATTAATAACAATAAGGACGAGGACAACAGTAAAAATATTAAATAATACAAGCAATGACCACTAATAAGATTTTTTAAAATCACATGTTTAACAGCTACCATTTTTAACAAGTCATTGGAGGTGCCGTTAAGACAAAGCTGTCTAATCTATACTTGAGTACTCAGTAATTTTCCTTACAGTGTACATTAAACAACTTTCCCGTTCATACCGTATATCATCCGAAATCTTGTATATAACAATAAAGATGAGGAGAAAATCCCGAAAAAGTTTAATAATACAAAGCCTTGCCACTAATACCAATAGATATGAAGACACAATGCCGATATATTTAAATGATACAAGTTCTGGCCACTAATAACAATAAAGATGGGACAATATTCCGAAAAAGAATAATACAAGTTCTGGCCACTAATAATATTTTTCAAAATCACATGTTTAACAGCTATCATTTTAGACAGGTCACTAGAGGTGCCCTTAAGACAAAGCTAACTAATCTGAACTTGGTAAACTGAGTCATTTTCCTTAAAGCGTACATTAAACAGATTAATTCTAAATTAGTTGATAATAAAATTACCATTATTTCTTTTTGTTAATGGATTGTTGTATAAGATTTGTGGACAGAATTTATGCTCTTAATAATTTAAATAATACAAAACAATTAGAAATTAATGAAGCCAGGCAAACATTTATCAAAATAAGCTTTTTAAGATCAATATGCAAATTAGCCTTCACGTCCACACCGTACATCGGCCGAAATGCTGTATAAAGATGAGGACAATATTCCGAAAAAATTAAATAATACAAACTCTGGCCTTTAATAAGATTTTTCAAAATCACTTGTTTAACAGCTACCATTTTTGACAAGTCATTGGAGGTGCCCTCAAGACAAAGCTGTCTAATCTAAACTTGGTAAACTGAGTCATTTCCCCTTAAAGCGAACATCAAACAGATTAATTATAAATCACTTTTACACTAATCACCTTTGCACTTGATTCAGACGTCATTCATTTCTTGGTAGTCGACGAAGCAAACTTGTTTTTCTCAATACACCACCAGTTGTTGACAGAGTTCTAATTATCGTTGCAGTGTCTCATATTTATCTTATTACGAGATTAATGGTTTTAGACAGAACAGAAGATTTATGGTGTAGTGAACGAAGAAAGTACACATCTCCACATTCGATGGTAGGCCTCTTAAGCCAGTAGAACAATCCACGTACCTAGATAGTAATATCTCATCCACAGAAAGTAATGTTAATGCAGACAGGGAAATTATGGTCTGCTATAAACGGACACCCTTCCGTCTACTCAAGACGATGGCGTAGTGTCCATATTTATCTTATTACAAGATCAATGGTTTTAGACAATAGAAGATTTATGGTGTAGTGAACGAAAAATAGACTCGATTGTAAGCCTCTTAAGCTAGTAGAACAATCCATGTACCTAGATAGTAGTATCTCATCCACAGAAAGTAATGTTAATGCAGACATAGGGAAATAATGGTCTGCTATAAACGGACACCCTTCCGTCTACTAAAGACGATGGCGTAGTGTCCATATTTATCTTATTACAAGATTAATGGTTTTAGACAGAACAGAAGATTTATGGTGTAGTGAACGAAGAAAGTAGACATCTCCACACTCGATGGTAAGCCTCTTAAGACAGTAGAACAATCCACGTACCTAGATAGTAATATCTCATCTACAGAACGTAGTGTTAATGCAGGCATCGGAAAATTATGGTCTGCTATAAACGGACACCCTTCCGTCTACTAAAGACGATGGCGTAGTGTCCATATTTATCTTATTACAAGATTAATGGTTTTAGACAGAACAGAAGATTTATGGTGTAGTGAACGAAGAAAGTAGACACCTCCACATTCGATGGTAAGCCTCTTAAGCCAGTAGAACAATCCACGTACCTAGATAGTAATATCTCATCCACAGAAAGTAGTGTTAATGCAGACAGGGAACTTATGGTCTGCTATAAACGGACACCCTTACGTCTACTAAAGACGATGGCGTAGTGTCCATATTTATCTTATTACAAGACTAATGGTTTTAGACAGAACAGAAGATTTATGGTGTAGTGAACGAAGAAAGTAGACATCTCCACACTCGATGGTAAGCCTCTTAAGCCAGTAGAACAATCCACGTACCTAGATAGTAATATCTCATCCACAGAAAGTAGAGTTAATGCAGACATAGGGAAATTATGGTCTGCTATAAACGGACACCCTTCCGTCTACTAAAGACGATGGCGTAGTGTCCATATTTATCTTATTAACAGATTAATGGTTTTAGACAGAACAGACGATTTATGGTGTAGTGAACGAAGAAAGTAGACATCTCCAAACTCGATGGTAAGCCTCTTAAGCCAGTAGAACAATCCACGTACCTAGATAGTAATATCTCATCCACAGAAATTAGTGTTAATGCAGACATAGGGAAATTATGGTCTGCTATGAACGGACACCGTTCCGTCTACTAAAGACGATGGCGTAGTGTCCATATTTATCTTATTACGAGATTAATGGTTTTAGACAGAACAGAAGATTTATGGTGTAGTGAACGAAGAAAGGAGACATCTCCACACTCGATGGTAAGCCTCTTAAGCCAGTAGAACAATCCACGTACCTAGATAGTAATATCTCATCCACAGAAATTAGTGTTAATGCAGACATAGGGAAATTATGGTCTGCTATGAACGGACACCGTTCCGTCTACTAAAGACGATGGCGTAGTGTCCATATTTATCTTATTACAAGATCAATGGTTTTAGACAGAACAGAATATTTATGGTGTAGTGAACGAAGAAAGTAAACTCGATGGTAAGCCTCTTAAGCCAGTAGAACAATCCACGTACCTAGATAGTAATATCTCATCCACAGAACATAGTGTTAATGCAGACATAGGGAAATTATGGTCTGCTATAAACGGACACCCTTCCGTCTACTAAAGACGATGGCTTAGTGTCCATATTTATCTTATTACAAGAATAATGGTTTTAGACAGAACAGAAGATTTATGGTGTAGTGAACGAAGAAAGTAGACTCGATGGTAAGCCTCTTAAGCCAGTAGAACAATCCACGTACCTAGATAGTAATATCTCATCCACAGAAAGTAATGTTAATGTAGGCATAGGGAAATTATGGTCTGCTATAAACATCTCATCCACAGAAACGATGTTAATACACGAATAGGAAAATGCATGGGCGGCCACAAACAGACTATCAGTTAATATGGAGATCCGATCTCACTGACAAACTAAAGCAACAATTCTTCCAGGCTGTGGTTACATCAGTGCTGCTGTATGGCTGCACCACCTGGACCCCGACAAAGCGGCTCGAGAATAAGCTAGATGGTACCTGCACAAGAATGCTGCGAGTACTCCTGAACAAGTCATGGAAGCAACACCCCACAAAGAAGCAACTATATGGTCATCTGCCTCCATCTCACAAATGATCCGGGTGAGACGGACTAGACATACAGGACACTGCTGGAGAAGCGGGGATAAACTCATAAGCGACGTTCCCTGTGGAAGCCAACACATGGACATGCTAACGTAGGACGCCCGCTAAGGACCTACATTGACCAACTATGCGAAGAGTCTGGATACTGCACAGAGGACCTCACAGGGGCCATGAGTAATAGGGAAGGTTGGCGAAAGATTGTCATGGATATCCGTGCTGCGCGCGCGACATGATGATGATCATGATAAACGGACACTCTTCCGTCTACTAAAGACGATGGCATAGTGTCCATTGTTTTATTTGCAACTGCATGAGTGGCTGAACAGACCAATTTTTGAATGACAATCTCTGGAGCAGTGACTGCAAACAAACAGTGATGCTTGCTGGAGTTGCTGTTGTCTCTGAAAATCAGATCTCACCAACAAGTTAAATTGCCAATGCTTTCATGCGTTGGTCGTATCAGTACTATTGTATGGCTGCATCGCTTGAACCTTAACAAAGTGCCAAAGGAATAGGCTGGATGGGAGTTGTGTTCAATCTGTAACAGATAATGGGACAACACTTCACAAGGACGAAGCTAACAGACGTCGACGGTATGACGCAACTTTATACCAACAAATAAGATTCCAACTTTTTGTGGTAGCCATTTTTACGAAACTAAGCACTTCAATAAAATAAAAACACTAAAAAATTATTTATATATTGTATTTTATTGTTATTATTGACAGTGCAAATTTAATCTTATTATAATGGAGATTGTGTGTTTGTCTGTCTGTAACCGAAACTTTATTACTATACAGGCCACAATTCCCTTTCGTTATTTACATTACATTCTACCTGATTTAATTTTATTTAAACCTCAATTATTGATAAAATTGTTTTACATCATTAAGACTGTTGACCATATCTACATGCTAATAACATGCAATTGTATTTATATATACTACAAAATAGCGGTTTACAGTATGAATGGAAAGGCTAATTTGCATATTGATCCTAAAAATGTGATTTTAATAAATATATGCTTAGTATTATTGATTTCTAATTGCTTGGCTTTATCTTAATGAATATGAGCAAAAATCTCGACGAAAATCTTAAAAGAAATCCATTAACAAGAACAAATAACTGTTATTTTATTCTTTACTTTCTATTTTAACTAAATAGTTAAATTAAGAAAATTTACCAATGAAAGACGGGAATAAGGGAAAATGATGGAAGAGTTAGTTTCGAAGTTGTTCTATCTTTCAATCATACCCCCTCTGTTCCAATTTTTTTCTGCATTCTTATTCAGTTTCATTAGCCTTTCTAATTTAATATAATATCTTATTATATTCAAACTTAAATACTTGCACCCGGAGGGTGCATATTTTTACTAGTATCCTAAAAATAAATAAAATTTTATTCTTATATTAAATAAATATCGGAGAAATTAGTACGAAACTAAGCATTAGTGAAAATCTGTAGAGTCATTCCTTTTACCGTTGTGCATTAAAATCCCCGTGGATTTCGAAAACTAAAAGGCAAATATATGTCCTCAAATACACAGACAAAACCTGATTTAGGTCTTCTCGAAGAAGACGATGAATTCGAAGAATTTCCAGCTGAAGGTATAAAATATATTGGTTTGGTAGAATTTGTTAGAAGCTATACGGCCACCTTCCCCCTATCAGACAAACTATCCGAGTAAGACGAATAAGACATGCTGGACACTGCAGAAAAAAAAGGATCAGATTTGTAGATTCCAAAACTTCACTCTGAATTGCCCAGTAAGACACATGGCGTTGAGTTAATATAGTTCTAAGTGACAATTACCTGGAGGTTGCAGGTTCAATCCTAGCTGCAGGCAAACAATAACAGAATACTTAAAATG
>CM042182.1:36034245-36039245 GCA_023376005.1 Doryteuthis pealeii | reverse complement strand
GCCCCCCAGTGATCAATGTTATTAACTTGTAAGATCCAGCGACCGAAGCTCACTGTAGCCCCGGTCGAAACCGGTGTTAGAGGTATTTGCCTCTCATCCGACTTATGTCAAGTAGCCGAAGCAGTTCGAACCGTGTATGGTAGCCAAACGCATCGTGTCTAGTAGTATAATGGTAGGTGGTGCGCTGATACGTTGTGCATTAGGGTAGGTCGATTTTTCACTTTTTGAAAATATCAAATTGTCCATCTATGCGAAAGTTGTGTGTTAGTATACTGAATACTGATACTAAAAATGAGATCTTTTACATGCACCATTGTATGAGGAAATAGCATCAAAGATTGTCTACTAAAATGCAATAAAAATCCTCGTTTTCAAAAGGCTGAATTTTGAGGAAACTAGGATTTTTATTGCATTATAGTAGACGATCTTTGATGCTATTTCCTCATACAATGGTGCTAGTAAAAGATGTATTTTTTTGTATCAGTAATCAGTATACAATCACACAACTTTCGCATAGATGGACAATTTGATATTTTTAAAAAGTGAAAAATCGACCTACTCTATTTTGCATTGCTTCATCCGTTCGTGATTTGAAATCCACACAGATGAGAAAGAAGAAACATTAATACAAGACTGAATCAAATGTTTTGCAATATCTTGGTACATACTTGTTTGCAGTGCATAACTGAAGCACTTCGAGTCGTGAAGGGTATCTCATGTTGCTAGCAGTGTTACATATTATATGGGGGAGGGTATCCCATTCATTTTGTAATGTAGTGTAAAATATTTAAATTTAACGATTAATTTCTACACTCCGTGTGTTATTTGAAACCCTCATAAACGAGTAAGTAGAAACATTTACTCAAGGCTGAGTCAAATTTCTTGAGATATCTTCGCTATGCTCCTTTGCGGTGCGTATATCAAGTAAGCTAAGCAGTTTAAATTGTGAATGTGGTAATTTATGAGGAAGTGCGTCCCGCTTCTTGCCTCAGAAATTGCTACCCGGTGACTATTAAAATAACGTCCCCAGCTATGTCGTATCGGTGGTGTTACTTGAAAGAAAACAACCAACTTGGGGCGTTAAATGTATTTTAGAGGTCCCCCGACTTTTTTTGTCGTAATTCTTATTTATTTATCGTAATTAGTCTAGAAATTTATTTATAGAAATTTGTCGTAATTCTTGTTTATTTATAGAAATTTGTCGTAATTCTTGTTTAGATATAAAGATGGATATCTATCTATCTATCTATCTATCTATCTATCTCAATTTGTTCATTTTTTACTTTGTTTATATATATCTATCCACCCATCTCTATTTGTTCATATCAAAAAAGAGAAGCCCCCTCTCTAAAATACATTTACCGCCCTAATTTGGTTGTTTTCTTTCAAGTAACACCGCCGAGACGACATAGCTGGGGACGTTATTTTGATAGTCACCGGATAGCAATTTCTGAGGCAGGAGACCGGGACGCACTTCCTCATAAATTACCGTGAATGTTACCCGATATGTTTAATAGTGTTAAAAAATGAATGGGGTAGTCTCTTCATTTTGTAATATAGTGTAAAATATTTAAATCTAATGATTAACCGTAAGAGTTTGATAAGTTACAGTAAATTCAAGTATTATGTCAGACAGCGGTGCGTATATCACTTAACCAAAGTAGATACGGTGGTGCTAGGTACCCTTACGCACTTTGGTCGGTCGTATCATGGTGACAGGCGGTGAATTGATTAGCTCAGTTTGGGATTTGAAAGCCTCACAGATGAGAAAGGAGAAAATTATATACAAGGCTGAGTCAAATGTTGTGCAATATTTTGATACGTTCTCGTTTAAAAACATCTTTTCGCCGTTATTCAATCGTATATATTTGATTATACGATACATCTGACATATTCCGAGGGACCTCACATCAGTGAGGGGAGGCCGGTGTGCAGTTAAAACCGTTGAGAGGAAGGCCCCGAAACGGTGCACATTTTCTCCTGATGATCCCAAAATCAATTACATAAAATATAAAAACAAACAAGAAAAAGAATCATGGAATTGAAATTTTCGTCGGCTTTGCAACTAGAATTAGAAGCAAGTCCACAACCCGCTCGGTTTATGGTGAGTTTCCGTTACTTTTCAAGTAACTTTTTTCTATAAAGTAGCAGATTCAGTTCGAGACGTGAAAGGCACCCGTTGTTTGTTAGTAGAGTTACATGAGGAATGGGGGTGCCTATTCATTTTGTAATATAGTGTAAAATATTTAAACTTAATGATTAACTCTAAATCTGTGAGAAACTTTAATGGTGCCTCTCGGAATTCTTGTCCACACGCGGTAAAGATTGGGTCTCGGGTAATAAAAACATTAAAAAAAAAAACAGAGTTATATCTTCATGTTCATTATTAAGGACGATAGATGCGAAGATATACGACTAGAGAAGCCTCAAGACGTGCCAGTTTGCGGTGTGTATATCACTTAACTAAAGCTGATCTAGCAGTGCTAGGTACCCGTACCCACTTTGGTTAGTCATATCGGACCATATTACCTTTAGGCACCTCTGTTTGATCTCGATTAAGAAAGGACATGTTTTTCATTCACACCGTCAATATCCGGTTGTTTGTTAGGGGTTAGGATTAGGGGTTAGGGTTATAATTTTAAAAAATCTAAAAATCGTCTGTTTAAAACAATCGGATATTGACGGTGTAAATAAAAAACATTTCTTAATCGAGATCAAAAAGGGGTGGCTAAAGGTCATATGGTCCGTCTTATCATATCCTGGTAGTTGGTGCGCTGACAGGTGGTAAGCTCATTCCCTTCGTGTGTGATTTGAAAGCCGGACAGATTAGGAAAAAGAAACATCTATACACGGCTCGTTTGCGGTTGGAGCCGTGAATGGTACCCAATATGTTTAATAGTGTTAAATAATGAATGGGGCAGTCTCTTCATTTTGTAATATAGTGTAAAATATCTAAATCTAATGGTTATCTGTAAGAGTTTGATAAGTTACAGTAAGTTCAAGTATAGTATATCAAGTTGAGTATATTACTTAACTAAAGTAGATCTGGTGGTGCTAGGTACCCGTACCCACTTTCGTTAGTAGTATCACGGTAGTTGGTGCGCTGACAGGGTGTGTGTGTGTGATTTGAAAGCCACACAAATCAGGAAGAAACATTTACACAAGGCTGAGTCAAATGTTTTGCAATATTTTGGTAAGTGCTCGTTTGCGGTGCATATACCAAGTAGCCGAAGCAGGTCGAGCCGTGAATAGTACCCGATGTGGTTAATACTTTTAAATAATGAATAGGGTACTTTAAAATATACGCTCCTATATTTAGTGCGCTGGTAGGTGTCGTCAGTGATGTAATATGCATGGTTCATTGGGAGGTTTCGGGTCTTCCAACATCAAACTTCGCTCGTCATGCTGATCCTATCAGAGATGATCAAAACTCTGATACCCTACCAACATAAGTAGTCTATTTGGGTCAGTTAATTTTGAACCACGTTTATTTAAGAATCTGTTTGGTTTGGTTTGTTTTGTTTTACGGTATATCAACCTCGGTGGGTCATTTAATGCCGATAAAGTTTTGAAATAAATCAATTCTAAATGGATAATACAATTTTTTATAAATACATTTTTCTATTTAACCCATAGGTGGGACCCTAACAGGTACTACCACTCCGGGTCAGAGTGGACCAGGGAGCAATGGTGATGAAGGGGTGCTCCACATTCCCCAAACCTCCAGAACTGGAACCTCACCATCAGATAGAGTTTAACATCATTCCCAGGACATGTAGACCCTCAGCCACCGCCTTCTAGTACCCATATGCTAAAAAAGGGGTTGGGGCTTGCCATAAGGGCAATAGGGTTAAGAATCTGTGTTACGCCTCAAAGATACGTGGTTCAAATTTAACTAAGCAGATAAAATGTAAAAGTTTTTAAATAAAATAACTAGTGCATTATATCTTTTATTCATTAATATATCAACACTGAAAATTTCATTAAATTTGGTTAAATCCCTGATTTTTGGTATTTTTTTCTTTCGGCGGGGGTAACACAGATTCTCAAAGATACATGGTTCAAAGTTAACTGACCAGAAAAAATGTAAAAGTTTTTAAATAAAATAACTGGTGCATTATATATTTTATTCATTAATATATCAACACTGAAAATTTCATTAAATTTGGTTAAATCCCTGATTTTGGTATTTTTTTCTTTCGGCGGGGTAACACAGATTCTCAAAGATACATGGTTCAAAGTTAACTGACCAGAAAAAATGTAAAAGTTTTTAAATAAAATAACTGGTGCATTATATCTTTTATTCATTAATATATCAACACTGAAAATTTCATTAAATTTGGTTAAATCCCTGATTTTTGGTATTTTTTCTTTCGGCGGGGGTAACACAGATTCTCAAAGATACATGGTTCAAAGTTAACTGACCAGAAAAAATGTAAAAGTTTTTAAATAAAATAACTGGTGCATTATATCTTTTATTCATTAATATATCAACACTGAAAATTTCATTAAATTTGGTTAAATCCCTGATTTTTGGTATTTTTTTCTTTCGGCGGGGGTAACACAGATTCTCAAAGATACATGGTTCAAAGTTAACTGACCAGAAAAAATGTAATAGTTTTTAAATAAAATAACTGGTGCATTATATTTTTATTCATTAATATATCAACACTGAAAATTTCATTAAATTTGGTTAAATCCCTGATTTTTGGTATTTTTTCTTTCGGCGGGGGTAACACAGATTCTCAAAGATAAATGGTTCAAAGTTAACAGACCTTAAAAAATGTAATAGTCTTTAAATAAAATAACTGGTGCATTATATCTTTTATTCATTAATATATCAACAATGGAAATTTCATTAGATTCGGTTAATTCCCTGATTTTTGGTATTTTTTTCTTTCAGCGGGGGTAACACAGATTCTCAAAGATACATGGTTCAAAGTTAACAGACCTGAAAAAATGTAAAAGTTTTAAATAAAATAACTGGTGTATTATATCTT
>CM042182.1:35997254-36019754 GCA_023376005.1 Doryteuthis pealeii | reverse complement strand
ATATATATTAATAGTGGGAGCAGGAGAAAATACGCTATGAAATCTATAATTTATCTCGGTTTCAAACCCGCCATTTAGAAAAAAATTTTAAAAAGAAAAAAACAACAACAAAAAAGCAAAAGAGAAACTAATCCCATGGACATGTGTATCATTAGGGATTTGCATTTTTGTATTTAATCTTGGACTTTTCGACTCATTTTTAGCCAGAGTTTGTTGCAAGATGATAACAGTCGTTAAAAAAAAAACAGAACCCAAATTCTGTTTTTTTTGTCAGATTGTTTATATACTATCACTGATGTAGACTACCAGCACACACACTCAAAAAAAACCAACAGAACCCAAAGTATTAATATAGAGATATAAAGATGATAGAAGAACTAGTAGAAACTGCGCTATGGAATCTACAATTAAATAATCCTCTGATGAGACTAATATATATATATATATATATATATATATATATATTATTAATTTGTTGAGTTTTTAAATATAAATGTTTATTATAGACAGCTACCCAGGTTTCTTGCTAGATCGCAATCATCAGGTTGTCAAATTAGATCCCATGGTGTTTATTGAAGATCTTTTCTTAATGTCACATTCTGGACCGCAAATAACGTCGGTTGTTTTCGCAGACGCTGGTGCGCTTCGGATTTATTAAAAAATACAATTTTTTCAAAAATTGCATTTTTTTGTAAAAATGCCAACGAGGTTACCTCCCTTTATTCGTTAAAATTAGAAAAAATTTTCTTTTGAAAATTTTTTTTTTTTTATCTATCTATCTATCTATCTATATATATATATATATATATATATATATATATATATATATATATATATATATATTCAAATAGTGGAGCAGGAGAAAATACGCTATGAAATCTATAATTTATCTCGGTTTCAAACCCGCCATTTAGAAAAAAATTTTAAAAACAAAAAAAACAACAACAAAAAGCAAAAGAGAAACTAATCCCATGGACATGTGTATCATTAGGGATTTGCATTTTTGTATTTAATCTTGGACTTTTTCGACTCATTTTTAGCCAGAGTTTGTTGCAAGATGATAACAGTCGTTAAAAAAAAACAGAACCCAAATTCTGTTTTCTTTTTGTCAGATTGTTTATATACTATCACTGATGTAGACTACCAGCACACACACTCACACAAAAAACCAACAGAACCCAAAGTATTAATATAGAGATATAAAGATGATAGAAGAACTAGTAGAAACTGCGCTATGGAATCTACAATTAAATAATCCTCTGATGGGACTAATATATATATATATATATATATATATATATATATATATTATATATATATATATATATTTAATTTGTTGAGTTTTTAAATATAAATGTTTATTATAGACAGCTACCCAGGTTTCTTGCTAGGTCGCAATCATCAGGTTGTCAAATTAGATCCCATGGTCTTTTCTTAATGTCACATTCTAGACCGCAAATAACGTCGGTTGCTTTCGCAGACGCTAGTGCGCTTCGGATTTATTAAAAAATTCATTTTTTTCAAAAATTGCATTTTTTTGTAAAAATGCCAACGAAGTTACCTCCCTTTATTCGTTAAAAATAGAATTTTTTTTCTTTTGAAAAAAAAATTTTTTTTACCTATATATATATATATATATATATCTTATTATAATGGAGATTGTGTGTTTTTCTGTCTGTAACCGAAACTATATTACTATTCAAGTCACAATTCCCTTAGTTATTGACATCACATTCTCCATGATTTTATTTTTATTTAAACCTCAATTATTAATAAAATTATTTTACATTATCAATACTGTTAACCATTTCTACATACTGACAACATGCTATTATATTTATATATACAATAAAATAGAGGTTTACAGTGTGAACGGGAAGGCTAATTTGCATATTGATATTAAGAATATAATTTTAATAAATATGTGCTTAGTATTATTGGTTTCTAACTGTTTGGTTTTATTTTAATGAATATAAGAAAAAATCTCTTCAATTAATCTTAAATGAAATCGATTAACAAGAAAAGATAACTGTCATTTTATTCTTTACTTCCTATTTTAACTAAATACTTAAATTAGAAAAAATAACAATGAAAGACGAGAGTGATGGAAGAGTAAATTTCAGTTGTTCTATTTTTCGATTATATCCCGCTCTGTTTCACATCTTTTTATCTGCATTCTTATTTAGTTTCATTAGCCTTTCTAATTTAATACGATATTTCATTACATTAAAACTTAAATACTTGCACCCAGAGGGTGCATATATTTGCTAGTATATATATATATATATATTCAAATAGTGGAAGCAGGAGAAAATACGCTATGAAATCTATAATTTATCTCGGTTTAAAAAAAAACAAAAAAACAACAACAAAAAACAACAAAAAAGCAAAAGAGAAACTAATCCCATAGACATGTGTATCATTAGGGATTTGCATTTTTGTATTTCATCTTGGACTTTTTCGACTCATTTTTAGCCAGAGTTTGTTGTAAGATCATAATGGTCATTAAAAAAAAACAGAACCTAAATTCTGTAGTTTTTGGTCGCCCTGTAAAAGAAAGGAACACGAGTATTAATATTGAGATATTCAGATGATATAGGAACCAGTAGAAAACACGCTATGAAATTTAACATTTTTCCCGGTTTCAAAACCGCCTTTTAGAAAATAAAACAAAAAAAATAGACAAAAAAAAAAGAAAAGAAAAGAAACAAACAAAAAAAACTACAAAAAAGAGCGCAGAATCCCATGGACGTGTGTATCAATGGTGGATGGGGACTAAATTTAAGGAGACAAGTCTCATTAAGTTGCGAGTAAAGCAATAAATTAGTTTTTTGAAGAAGAAAAAAAAATGGGCGGTGCTTCGGACACACCCGACACACAGAAAATCGTTCATTTGCTGATGCTGGGGAAGAAGATGCACATGGAAGTCACATGTACGCTTATACTGACACACATCTTGTATACTATCGTGTATATATATATATATATATATATATATATATATATATATATGTGTGTGTATTTGTGTGTTTATGTGTGTGTATGTATGTATATATATATATGTGTGTGTGTATGGAAAAAAGTTGTAGAAAATAGATGTTTATTGTATTATATATATATATATTTACATATATATATATATATTCATATATATAAATATATAAGTGTGTGGTTATGTATAGATATATATATATATATATGTGTGTGTATGTGTGTGTGTGGGGGGAAAGGTTATAGAAAATGGATGTTTATTGTATTATATATATATATATATGTGTGCGTGTGTGTGTGTGTGTGAATATATATAAATATATACACACATACATATATATGTATATGTATATATATATATATATATATATATATATAAACATATATACGCATACGTCCATATATAAGTGTATATATATATAAATATGTGTGTTTGTGTGTGTGTGTGTGTGTGTGTCTGTGGGGAAGGTGTGGAGTGTGTGGTGACATCGAAAAGTATTATTATTATTATCTGTAAGAAAGAAAGGAAGATGGGGAAAAGATAAAAAAAAAAGATCAAATAAATCCTTACAAAAGAAAGAGAATAAAGTAGAAGAATAGGGTGATGATAAAATAATTGACAGAAAGAAAAAGGAAGAAAGAGAGAATGAGAGAAAGAATGTAAAAAGAAAAAGGAAAACAGATAAATTTTTGTTGTATTCTTCTTCTTCTTCTTCTTCTTCTTCTTCTTCTTCTTCTTCTTCTTTATTCTTCTTCTTCTTCTTCTTCTTCTTTCTTTCTTCTTCTTCTTCTCTTCTTCTCTTCTTCTTTCTTCTTCTTCTTCTTCTTCTTCTTCTTCTTCTCTTCTTCTTCTTGTATTCTTCTTCTTCTTCTTCTTCTTCTTCTTCTTCTTCTTGTATTCTTCTTCTTCTTCTTCTTCTTGTATTCTTCTTCTTCTTCTTCTTCTTCTTCTTCTTTGTTGTATTCTTTTTTCTTCTTTCTTCTTCTTCTTCTTTTTTGTGTATTCTTCTTTTTGGTGTATTCTTTTTCTTCTCTTCTTCTTTCTTTTTGTTGTATTCTTCTTCTCCTTCTTCTTTTTGTTGTATTCTTTTTCTTCTTTTTTCTTCAATCTTCTTCTTCTCTTTTGTTGTATTCTTTTCTTCTTCTTCTTCTTTTTCTTTGTTTGTGTCTTCTTCTACTTCTTTTTGTTGTATTCTTCTTCTTCTTCTTCTTTCTCCTTCTTCTTCTTCTTCTTGTATCTTCTTCCTCTTCTTCTTTTTTTGTGTATTCTTCTTCTTCTTCTTCTTCTTCTTCTTCTTCTTCTTCTTCTTCTTCTTCTTCTTCTCGTTGCTGTATTCTTCTTCTTCTTCTTCTTCTTCTTCTTCTTCTTCTTCTTCTTCTTATTATTATTATTATTATTATTATTATTATTATTATTCTCCTTATTCTTCTTCTTCATTTTGCTGTCTTCTTCTTCTTCTTCTTCTTCTACAGAAAAAAATTGCAAGAGAAAATTAAATAAACGAAAGGATGAAATAAACTAAAGAAGGACAATGCGGGGGACATAAAACAATACAAGAACACATACACACACACACACACACAACACACAACACACATATATATATATATATATATATATATATATGCATGCGATACTCAGAAGCATTATTATCTCTTTAATTCAAAGACATTGTATGGGCTTAACGTGTAGGTAGACCTCTTCTTCTCTTCTTCTTCTTCTTCTTCTTTTCTTCTTCTTCTTCTTCTTCTTCTTCTTCTTCTTCTTCTTCTTCCCTCCTCATCGTCGTCTTCCATCGACGTGTCTTCCGCCTCCAAAAACTGAAACTTGCAAGAGATGCAAACCAGGCGTGATAAATATCAACAGAAGCTAATTTAAATTCAAATCTTCTTTCAAAGGCGCAGGCTGAATATATTGTCGCTTGGGTGGAAAATCCATTTGCCGATTTACATTTTATTTCTTTCAGTTTATTTTATTATCTTATTTTATTTATTTTCAACCCAAAAAAAGAACATCGGTAGAAAAAAGAAAGAAAGAAAGAAAGTGTACAAAATATAATCTTGTCGGTGAGTGTGGATAGATAGATAGATAGATAGATAAATAGATGGATGGATAGATGGATAGAAGAATAGTGTTCTAAGAAATGTATGAAAATGCTCAGTTGGTAGAGCATCTGCGTTGGAACCACAAGGTTTCGGGTTTGATATTGGCCATTTTCAAACCCCCTTCAAAATCATCAGTAGTAAAAAAAGAAAGCATGAAAAATATGATATAATATCTCGTCGGTGAATGTGTATGTATGTATGTATGTAAAACTCTTTAAAAAGAGGTATTTAAATTTTAAGTTATGTTATGAAATGTGACATCACTTTGAAGCTGCTTGCAGTTCATTAGGACAATTAGTTTGAAAAAGACTCTCCTAATGTATCAACCGGCACCAGGTGAATCATACTATGAACCGGTTATCTATGTCTATGGGTAGAAGTTAGCAGTTGTAAATAAGTTTGTGTACCTGGGTAGCACGTTAACATGACTGGTACTCTTGATGACGAGATCTGCTTTCGGATCAGTAAGGCAAGTGATACCTTTGGAAAAATAAACAGAGGGTTGTGGATTTGCCGTGGTATTTCAGTTGCAACAAAAGTCAAGGTATATGTTGCATGTATTTTATCTCCTGTCCTTTATGCTTGCAAAACCTGGACCAATTACAAGAAACATCTTAAACGTCTCGAGCGCTTTCACCAGCAATGCCTACGACCAATATTGGGGGTGCGCTGGCAAATGTACGTCAGTGACATTGAGGTTCTGAAGCGAGCCAAATGTCAAAGCATAGAATCTCTCATAATCAAACATAGATTGAGATGGAGTGGGCATTTGGTAAGGATGAACGATGGGCGACTTCCTAAATAACTGTTCTATGGGGAACATGTAAACGGAAAGCGTTTGGCTCAAGGGCCCAAGATGAGATACAAGGATTGCCGACCTTGAAAAAATGTAACATCGATGAGAAGACCTGGGAGAGTAAGGCTTTGGACTGTGGGCAGTGGAGAAGAGCTGTGCTGGAGGACACGGAAAGGTTTGAGACCGCTCGTATACAGAATGAGCAGTTGAAACGAGATATTCACAAGAATAAAAAAAAGTAGACAACCAAGGGCTTCAAATCGGTCTACTATGTGACCAGTGTGGAAGGCTATGTATGGGCAAGGCTGGCCTGATCAGTCACCAATCTGTGCATTGTTTTACGGCACATCAACCTCGGTGGGTCATTTAATGACCATAAGTAAATAGATAGATATGGACACTATGATAGATAGACATGAATAGAATGATATATATACCTTGAAAAAATGTAACATCGATGAGAAGACCTGGGAGAGTAAGGCTTTGGACCGTGGGCAGTGGAGAAGAGCTTTACAAGTTTGAGACCAACCGTATACAGCATGAGCAGTTGAAACGAGATATTCACAAGAATAAAAAAAAGTAGACAACCAAGGGCTTCAAATCGGTCTACTATGTGACCAGTGTTGAAAGCTATGTGTCATCACCTCAGCTAAATAATGGACCATTCCGTTTTTATAATAAATAAAGAAAGGGAAGATAAGGACATGCATTGTGGGGGAATGCCAACGGGATCAACGCATTTTTGGCACCTACCACTCATGAGCTTCGGCTTGTGAGTGGGCCCACATTAAAATGACCTTGTGCTTCATCCTCATAAGTGAGATGAGTGGTAAATATATTCAATACACCTCAATACTAAATATCTATCTATTTATTAATCTACACTGACCCAGCAAGGGTTGACATACCATAAATTTCAACCAACTGTAGGCGTTATATTCGTATTTGCCTGGAGAGTTGTCTGCCCGTTTAGTTTCGCTGGTTCCCGCTAGGGGCCTCGGGTGTATTTAAGCGGCTGATTTGAACTCCTCACCCTTTTTCCTGTTGCTCGACCTACGAGACACTATGGGTTAGACTGTGGTCTACCCCCCTCTTGTTGGAGCTTTGGCCCCCCTTACATTACTGTAAGTGATTCATACAGCATGGACTATTCCTAGTCTCATGTCTGCTGCTTTTATGTTTATCTTTTTACATATAACTTTGTATTACTTATGTATGTATGTTCATGTACACCTCTATGTATTATGTACCCTGTTTATTCTGTGCTGTATATAAAATGTTTTGTCTATCAATCTTTGTCAGAGTTTTATCTTCAAGTATTATCATTTTGAATCTTACACAACCAACCAACTAACCCGTCAATTCTTCTGTCGGTGATCTTTCTTGCTGTGATCTGCTTCCCTATTTCTAATTCAGTCCTTGTGCCAAATTTTGATATAAAGCAAGGAAAATTAAATCGAATATTCCAATATTTGGACGATCTCATTTTTAACCAGAGGGTGTAGCAAGATAACTAACGGAAGATTAAGAAAAAATAGTATTGATATATAGATATTATTATGCTAAATGACGGTATATTAAGAAACACCAGTATTAATATATGAATATTATTAGACAGCTAATGCAGTGACGAACCTAATGCCCTTACGTTCCAACAAGAAAGTTCCGACTGAAAAGTCCATTAAAAGGACCTTGTGCTTCACCCTCATAAGTGAGATGAGTGGTAAATATATTCAATACACCTCAATACTAAATATCTATTTATCTATTTATTAATCTACACTGACCCAGCAAGGGTTGACATACAGTAAATTTCAACCAACCAACCAACTAACCCGTCAATTCTTCTGTCGGTGATCTGTCTTGCTGTGATCTGCTTCCTTATTTATAATCCAGTCCTTGTGTCAAGTGTTACATAATCTATGCGGTTGCATAAGATTATTGTCAACCCCCTGTAATTCTGAGGGGATGAACCCTTTCATACCATGGCCGGGTCCTTCTATGGAAAATTACAGAAGCCCGCCAAATGTGAAGTCATGTGGGACCTTTTTCAGAGTCCCCAGTTTGCAGTTAGATGTCAGACAGAGCCGTCGGCCATGACGCTCTGTCTAAAACTGTAACTCTGTATACGCGCCCTATGTTATGTTTGGGTTGGGGATTTACCGAATAAACAACATTAAAAGAAAATCGAAGTCTTCTGTTTACTAAAAACTAACAATGACACAGGGCTTCTGATATGGAGAAATCCCCAATAGAAGACCAGACCCGAAGTCCCCAAGAAAGTCCTGACCGTAGAAGATTCCAGACGCAAGATGTTAGAAGAACCAAAGCCGGCCAGAAGAGAAGACGACTAGAAGTAAAGAAGTAAGAAAGAGTATACAACATTATATCGATTTGGTACTGTGAAAACGTCAGTACGCAACACAAGTTTTTATATGAAACAAGATAAATTTAAACGAATATTCCAATATTTGGACGATCTCATTTTTAACCAGAGGGTGTAGCAAGATGATAACAACTAACGGAAGATTAAGAAACAATAGTATTGATATATAGATATTATTTGACAGCTAATGTAATGACGAACCTTATTGAAATATGTTGCAAGATGACGTTAGATTACGATGTTTCAAAATGACGGTAAAAGTAAAGTCGACGGGGCGGCCCAGTCAGCGAATGAGTCTATCCCCTTTTCAATAGCGCTAGACCAAGGAGATTGTTTTAGCATCTGAGGTGGAGCGCCACACCTACCATCAGCTCCTTACTTTACCGCACAGATCCCTGTGCTACTCATACGCTGAGTTGGCGAGGACCGGTATCGAACTAGGAACCTTGTGGTTTCTAGCCGAACGCTCTACCGACTGAGCTAACCCGGCCCCTTTACGGTACACCAGTATTAATATATGAATATCATTAGACAGCTAATGCCATGACGAACCTAATGTCCTTACGTTACCACACGAAAAATGTTGAAAGATGTTGCAAGATGACGGTAGCTTAAGATGTTGCAAAATGACGTTATATAAGAACACCAGTATTAATATATGAATATTATTAGACAGCTAATGCAATTACGAACCTAATGTCCTTACGTTCCAACAAGAGAGATGTTGCTAGATATTGCAAAATGACGGTATATTAAGAAACACCATTATTAATATATGAATATTATTAGACAGCTAATACAATGACGACCTAATATGCCCTTACGTTCCAACATGAGATGTTGCAAGATAATGCAAAATGACGGTATATTAAGAAACACAGTATTAATATATGAATATTATTAGACAGCTAATGCCCTTACGTTCCAACAAGTCTTTGCTATATCCCTGGAGATTTCTTAGTTCCTCTGCTGATTTTGCTAAATCGGAAATAAAACAAAGGAGATTTCTAATCTGATCTGCATGGGGAAATCCTTAATAAGATCGGAAATGATATTAGACCCGAACCTCGACGAAAGGAAAAATAAGCGGGAATTGAATAAAAATGAGAATTATTAATGAAATCAAATTAGAAAACGTAGTCTGAATACGATATCAGAAAGTTCCGACTGAAAAGTCCATTAACCTCGGAACACCATTAGAAAGATCGGTCAGATATCATCGATAATGTTAAAAGCGTACCATTTGTAATATTGTTATTGACCCGACCTGACCAGGGAACTAAGTTCGCTTAATTATTTCCTTTTAATTTCGATATTTTTATTTATAGGTTTGAACAAAAAAAGAGGATCCCCTTGGTATGACGTTAAACTGCATCTTGTGGTGAGGTTCTAATTCTGAAGCTCTGGGAAGTGTGGAGTATCCCTTCACTGCCATTACTCACTGGTTCACTCTTATCAGGATGGTAGTATCTATTAGGGCCCCGTCTATGGGTTAAATAGAGAAAAAATAAGTTTAAAAAAATGAGTAAAAATTATTTTGAACATCCATCAAACACGACTAGAACAAAACGTCTTTGGCATGAAATAACCCAACAAGAGTTGACATGTCGTAAAATACAACAAAACAAACCATCCATTCTGAACGAGTAGGATGTGACATAAGGTCAAATTTTAAACGGAGTTAATACATCAACACTGAAAATTTCATTAAATTCGATTAATTCCTTGATTTTTAGTATTTTTTTCTATTGGAGTGGGAACATACAATGGTGGAATTTATGTTCGTTAGGTAGGATTTAACCAAAAACAAGTATAAATCTTTTTCCATTGTTTTTCCTGCAAAGGCCAATGTCTGAAAACCAGTTTTGACTACATATGTCACATGTGAAGACCGGTCCGGAAAATACAGATAGTGTTTATAGGATTCCCTTGGTATGACGTTAAACTGCATCTTGTGGTGGGGTTCCAATTCTTAAGCTCTGGGAAGTGTGGAGGATCCTTTTATTGCTATTACTCCCAGGTTCACTCTGATCAGGATGGTAGTACCTATTAGGGTCCCATCTATGGGTTAAATAGAAAAATATGTTTAAGAAATGAGTGAGAAATCTTTTGAATACGCATCAAACACGACTAGAACAAAACGTCTTTGGCATGAAATAACCCAACAAGAGTTGACATGTCGTAAAATACAAGAAAACAAACCATCCATTCTGAACGAGCAGGATGCGAGATAAGGTCACCTTTTAACGGGGTTTAACAATCAGAGGTACTTTTTTTCTGAACTGGCTGCTGAACCAAGACTAAAGAGCCCAGTCTACTCAAGTATTTTACCCATAGCTGGAGGGAGAATTATTTGATTAGGGATTTTCCTATTAGGGTCCCATTTATGGCTTAAATAGAGAAAAATATGTTTAAAAATGAGTAAGAATTCTTTTGAATACACATCAAACACGACTAGAACAAAACGTCTTTGGCATGAAATAACACAACAACGGTTGACATGCCATAAAATCCAACAAAACAAACCATCTGAACGAGCAGAATGCGATATAGGGTCGACTTTTAAACGGGGTCTAACAATCAGAGGTATCGTTTTTCTGAACTGGTTGCTACACCAAGGTTAAAGAGCCCAGCCTGCACTAGTATTTTCCCCATAGATGGAGGGAGAATTATTTCATTTATGGCTTAAATAGAGAAAAAAGATGTTTAAATAATGAGTAAGAATTCTTTTGAATAACCATCAAGCACGACTAGAACAAAACGTCTTTGGCATGAAGTAACCCAACAAGGGCTGACATGCCGTAAAATACAACGAATCATCCATTTTGAACGAGCAGAATGCGACATAGGGTCAACTTTTAAACGGAGTTTAACACTGAGATGTATCCTTTTTCTGAACTGGTTGCTACACCAAGGTTAAAGAGCCTAGCCTGCACTAGTATTTTACCCATAGCTGGAGGGAGAATTATTTGATTAGGGATTTCCCCCAGGGTAAGTAGCACTATGAGAAAAGCAAACAGCCTCGTGTGTCCATTTCCTACGACGATAACCATCACACACGTTTGCATGCATATATATATATATATATATATATATATATATATATAAAGAGTCCAATATGCCATACTATTTATCCATAGCTGGGGGGAGATTAGGATTCATACCTTTCCCAAAGGTATTAGCGCTAAGTGAAATGCAGGATTTGAACTCGGGACTTCTATGCATGTATGTATATTTGTATGAAATTATGTGTTTATATTTTTGTATATATATATTTACCAAGCCCTCCGCACGAGCAGGATGTGACACAAGGTCAATTGCTTAAGCAGAGTTCAACAGGTTTGAATTCAGAATTTTCCTTCTCCTAGACCGGTTGCCTAATCAAGGTTAAAGAGCCAAGTCTGCCCTACTATTTATCCCTAGTTGGAGGGAGAGTAGGATTCATACCTTTCCCAAGGGTATTAGCGCTAAGTGAAATGCAATTACCACATTCAGGATTTGAACTCGGGGCGACGAGTCCATTTCCCATGACTTTAACCATTACACCACGCGCCTCCCATATATTTTTGTATATAAGGTGTGTAACAATTACCCACCTGAATTTATAGACTGGTCGAGGTCACATGGTTTATTCCCCCGACCAATTAACAGCCATAATGTGTGGCTGATCCACTACTTAAACACTGATACTTGCCACAGTTCACTTGCAATCATTGTGGAGGAACTTACGATACTAAGAAGAACCAAAGGATACTTTATCGAGGGGTTTCCACTGGACAAGCGCTCTTGCTTAAAGCCTACAGGGTAGCCCATAAGATTGTAACATGTCTGCAAGTATAATCTCAAATCTTTTGCCATCAACCCTGTCGGCTGGGGAAATTTAGCTCAGAACCGCCTCCGTTGGCGCCAGGCACTGCATAGTGGGCTATTCATGTCTCAAATCACACTGATACAACACCATAAAGCAAAGAGTTCCAAGAGAAATCAACTGCAACAGAGAACCGGCACACCAACATCTTCAGGAACGGCCTTCACATGCGACATATGTGGTCGGAGCTGTTTTTCAAACATTGGCCCTCAGACTCGCAGAAGGCACTGCGGTAGAACGTAACCTAAGGGCACGAGATATCTTCCGAGACTTCGATGCTGAAGACACAACCCCCCCATATATATATATATATATATATATATATATAATAAGATTTTTTTTTGAAGGCAAAATAATGCAATTTATGTTGAAAAGCATATTTATTTCATTTATTTTTCTCTTAATATTTTCGGACGAACGTCCATCTTCAGAGAGTTGAAAAGTTTCCATCTGTGTTTGTTAAAATCAACTGTGGTATTAATCCGTTGAATGTTCTAATGTAAATTTAAAAGTTCGGCAAAGATCGTCAAATTCCGTTAAATCCCGTGATGCTGTTGTGTTTTGCGGGAATTTTTGAAATCATTTAAGTTTTTTTTTTAATACTATAATAGATAATAAGGCCCTGCTCGGGCATATTGAAATAAAGATATATATTTATTTTTTATCATTATATATATATAAAGAAAGAGGGGAGAGAAAGAGAAAGGAGAGAAAAGTGAAAGAGAGAAAAAAAAAGTGAAAGAGTGAAAGAGAAAGAGAAGTAGAGAAAAGAGAGAGAAGAGAAAGAGAAAGAAGAGAGAAAGAGAAAGAGAGAGAGAAGAGAAGAGACAGAGAAGAAGAGAAAGAGAAGAAAGAGAAGAGAGAAGAGAAAAGAGAGAGAGAAAGAGAGAGAGAAAGAAAGAAAAGAGAAAGAGAGAAAGAGAAAGAGAAGAAAGAGAAGAAAAGAGAGAAGAGAAGAGAAAGAGAGAGAAAGAGAGAGAAGAAAGAGAAAGAGAAGAAGAGAAAGAGAAGAAAGAGAAGAAAGAGAGAGAAAGAGAAGAGAAAGAAAGAAGAAGAAAGAAAGAAGAAGAGAAAGAGAAGAAAGAGAAGAAAGAGAAGAGAAAGAGGAAGGGAAAGAGAAGAGAAGAAGAAAGAAGAAAGAGAAAGAGAAGAAAGAAAGAAGAAAAGAGAGAGAAGAAAGAAAGAGAAGAGAAAGAGAGAAAAGAGAAGAGAAAAAGAGAAGAGAAAGAGAGAAAGAGAAAAGAGAGAGAGAAAAGAGAAAGAGAAAAAAGAGAGAGAAAGAATATATATATATATATATATATATATATATATATATATATATATATATATGTTTTATATTTGCTTGAAGCATTTTGTATATATTGGTTTGGAGGTTGGTTTTGAAGGTTATCACAATGCAGGTGTAAATAAAAAATAATAAGGTAACAATGGTGTTGTTTGTTAACCTGTAATTTATTCTTGATATTTCGAGATAAAATCACTTTTTCAGAAGAACATTGGAACTGAAGTAGTCGTCGTCTTGCTATGGCATATTTAGTTAAATGAAATTTGTTTTTTTGAGGGGGGAATGTTACAGATGGTAATTTTTTATAACTGTTGTTGCATGTGTTGCATGTTTACGTGAATGCGCTTTTTTTGTTTGCACGTATGCGTATGTTGTCATGCGCGTGTGCATGAAAATGCGTGTAGACTGTGACGTTATGACCGTATCCACGCGCGTGTGTGCGTATGAATAACCGTATCCACATGCGTATGTGCGTATGAAAGAGCGTATTTGTGTTTGGTGGCCATGGTGCTGTATAATATTTCGTGTTGGATGTAATATAAATTATTTAATCAATTATTATTATTATTATTATTATTATTATTATTATTATTCCGAGATATCTTCCGAGACTGCGATGCCGAAGACCCAACCACACACACACACACACAACACACACACACACACACACACATATATATATATATATTATATATATATATATATATATATATGGTGGACTCTCCTATCGTGATTGATAGATGAGGGTCAGCAGTGAGTGATTTGTTTCCTCCCATGTTGTGCATACTATCAAGAAGACATTTTGTGTTTCCTCGAGTGTGATAGTAGCCCAGCCTTGCTGCAAGCTATGAAACCACACTGACAAATGAAATGTTCTAAGGCGGGAGTCAGATTTTAAAAAACTTAGGCAGAGCTGATCTCCATGCTTCAGTCTATTTTCTTCAAATCTCTTTAGTCTGTGAAACATGTCTTACGCCAGTCTTTCCGATTGGATGCAAGATTTTCCCAAGCACTCAGGTTAATATTGAGGCGTTTCAAGTTGTCCTTCAATTTGTCTTTATAGTGTAAAAGTGGACGTTCAATTGAAGGTTTAGCATTCGGTATTTTTCCGTATAAAATCTTCTTTGGAAGCCTGTTCTCATTCATTTTGACAACGTGACCAGCCCACCTAAGCTGAACCATGGCTAGTAAGGTTTCGATATATATATATATATATATATATATATATATATATATTATAATATATATATATATACAACAGAGCACCAACACACCATCAATAATTTCAGGAACGGTCATCACATGCGACATCTCTGGTCGAAACTGTTTTTCAAACATTGGGTTTCACAGTCACAGAGTAGGATGTGACATAAGTTCAATTTTTAAGCGGAGTTTGACAGGTTTAAATTTAGAGTTTTCCGTTTCATAGACTGTTTGTCTAACAATAGTTAAAGACCCCAGCCTGTCATACTATTTACCCATAGCTGCAGGGAGATTAGTTGCATGCATACCTTTCCCAAGGGCATTAGTGCTATATGAACTGAAAACAGCCTCGTCCAGGATTTGAACTTGCATTGACGAGTCCATTTCCAACGATTTCAACCATTACAGCACCATATCTTTTGATATGTATATATATTTACCAACCCCTTCGCACGAGTAGGATGCAACACAAGGTCAATTTCTGAAGCGGGGTTTTCCTTTTCCTAGACTGGTTACCTAGTGATTCTTAAAGAGCCCAGTGTATCCTACTATGTACACATAGCTGGAGGGAGAATAGTTGCATACATACCTTTCCCAATGGTATTAGTGCACTTAAGTTAATGCACTTAAAACAACCTAGTCAAGGATTTGTACTCGAGTCTACAAGTTATTTTCCTAACAGTCTAACCATTACACCACGCACTCCAACCTAATGCTAATTTTTATGTCTATTAATAATGGAGATTCGCTTCCGGTTTTTGTCTGTAACAAAAACTACGTCACTGTTTACGTCACATTACCCAAAATCGTCATAAAATAGAATAAATACACTCAAAATTTGAACATGCAACATTAGACAGTCCTCATTGTTTTTTAAAACAAGTTTTAATAAATACATGACTGGTATTATCTATCTATATTAAGATTTTTGGATGTTTTTTGTTTGTTTAGAAGCATTGTTGGATAAAGTATATATTATTATTCTATTTTTGCTTGAAGGCAACTACAATGCGTATATCGGCATAAAATTTCGATAATTTTAGAAGATAATAATCGAACAAGTGATTTTCTTTNATAATGACAATGGAAATTTCGCGTAAATGAATTACTCGTTGTGTAGACATCGTACACACTGTTCAACTTATTAAGTCTCATCAGCGATGATACTAACGATTCCCTCCGACAAAATCGAAATCGGACATAGCAGGATAGTCAAAACCATACTGCCTCGGCCACGATACAGCACGCGACAATCCTTGCGAAATTAACTGTTCATTTCAAATTGTTTTATTTTTTAATCCTTAATGATTTGATGATTTTACTTACTTAGGGTACAAACTCGCTGACATTGAATTTTTAACTCCCACCCCTCAGGAATATGTTTCAAAATATTTTTACAACCGCCGGAGGGTGTTTTTTTTGGTTTTTTTGCTAGTATATCTTATTATAAATAGGATTGTGTTGTTTTTCTGTCTGTAACCGAAAACTATATTACTTAATTGAGGCACAATTAACATAGTTATTTTCATCACATTCTTCATGATTTTATTTATATTTACCAATCTCAATTATTAATAAAATTGCTTCACTTTTTATTAGTGTTGTCCATATCTACATACAAATAACATGCAATTGTTTATATATACAAAAAATAGCGGTTTCAGTGTGAAGGGAAGGCTAATTTGCATATTGATATTAAAATGTGATTTTAATAATATGTGATTAGTATTAGTTGATTTCTAATTGTTTGGTTTTATTTAATAAATATAAGCAAAAATCTTCTTCAATGAATCTTAAATGAAATCCATTAACAAGAAAAAATAAGTGTAAATTTTATTCTTTATTTCCTAATTTAACTAAATAGTTAAATAAGTAAAATTCAGCAATGAAAACGGCAGTGATGAAGAGTAATTTAATTTCTATTTCTATTATACCCCACTCTTTTCAAATCTTTTTATCTGCATTCTTATTAGACTTTCTAATTTAATACGATATTTCATTACATTAAAACTTAAATACTTGCACCCGGAGGGTGCATATATTTGCTAGTCTTAACTAAATCTAAAAGATTCATATACGAAATATATCTGAGATAAACAATATAAAAACAATATATTTTTGTCAGGTTTTTACAACTTGGAGTTGTAGTACCGGTTATGAGTCAAATAGATATATTGTAAAATTATAGTATTAGATAGGAATACTTGAAATCCTATAACTGTGTTCAAATTATCTTTATTAAGAATAGTTGCTTAAGTTATAATTGTTTACAAAGGATTATCATAACTTGAAACCATATAATTTTTTTGATACTTGATGCCATTAATTGAGTAGAAATTATTAGTTTCAAATGAAAATACTGAATCTAATAATGGGTTATTTCCTATAAGTTCTAACATAAACAAAGGGGAACCACTCTTGACTGATAAAATTATTCATTTATTTTATTGATCTACTAGAAAAAAAAGTTAGGTTAGGGTAATGGAAAATAAAAATTTATCAGTCAAGAGTGGTTCCCCTTTGTTTATGTTAGACTTATAGGAAATAACAAATATTTGTTTGCAATTGATTATCATAGTTACTTGATTTGATATAATTGGGTTCAAATTGTTGTATTAGGAATACTTGAAACTGTATACAGATTATTAGTATTAGATAGAAATAATTCTTTGAAGAGAAAACGAAATAGAATTATGTTGTAGTTAAGTTGTATCAATCAAGAAGTGTAATGTTTTTTTTATTGGCTTGTCGTTTTATCACTTCTGGCCGATGCTTTCATATTTTTATTGGGCATAAGAGAACCATTTAAAGTACCTATGGGGAAGCATTTCATATATTATTTCCTACGGAGAAATAAATAACACACACACACACACACCACACACCACACATATAATAATATATATATAGATATATAATATATATATGATTAGTTGTGTGTGTGTGTGTGTGATGTTTATTCTATTCTCTCCGTAGCAAATAATATATGAAATATATTTATTTTACCATTTGCACGACTGGTTTGACATCTCAACCACTTCTCATCTGATTATTGACTACCAAGAAACCTTGAAGTTATGAGTGTGAACATACATAATATCAACATTAATATATATATATATACTATAATATATATATATAAATATATAATTAATGTGATATTAATTTCACACTCATACTTAAAGTTTCTTCTAATCCAATCATCACATGAGAAGTGGTTTGAGATGTCAAAAACAGTGTAAATGCGTAAAAAATCAAATTTTTTAAGCGCTTTATATGAACGTTTTTCACGCATGGGAAAGCAAAGCTAAAAATTGTTTTTTAAAACTGTGCTTGTTTAACGTTTATGCTACGTGGATTGTATTCACGTGATTGTAATGTCATTGACGTTAAAATTTGTATTTAAAAAAAAAACATGTATAATCAAAACAAACTTGCATGGTGTTAATGCGCGCGGTTTTCAGAGAATTTTTTTAAAAATTAAATAAATAAATAAAAAAAAAAAAAAAAAAAAAAAAGATAAATAAATAAATAAACAAAAAAAAAAAAAAAAAAAGGAGCGAGAGCGAAAATTCAGGGATCAATTAGTCAGGTGTAAGCTCACACAGTAAAATTTGTTTAAATGCCTACATTTCGAAAAACGAGTTCACTTCTCTTATTTAATAAGTTATTGCTTGCAATTTTGTAATATGCACAACTTTTCTTCTAAGCAAAGATCGCAAACGTTTCGCCTTATTGTATGCCTGGTCTTTTTATTATTTCCCATTTTTACTTAGTGTTCTGCCCTTTTTTCCTTGATCTCTCATAGTATATATTTGATAGTAGTTACTATTTTCATATCTTTGCTTGTGAAACGTAAATGTGTTGTACCACCACTTTTCCCAATGTTATTCAAGTGCACCAATGTTATTTTTTCTCGTTTATTTACATTGTCCTTGATTGGCTTGTAAAAGCATGTTTAGCACAAACAATTGCCACTTAATGGCATTCATTTTTAAGGCGACAGTTGCATCTATTAATCTGTTGTGTTGTTACGATTTTAATATTTTAAAGTTGTGTTTATCATAATGTTTTTAATGTTGTTCATGCAGCTAAATACACTTATTTGAGATTGTTTTGTTAAAATAAGAGTTTGTATTAATGTCAGGCGATTTGTTCAGTGTTTTTCCTTAATGCGAATATTACCCAATTCGTTATCACCCAAGTTTTAGCTGAAAGGGGTTTGAACCAAATGATTGTTCTTTCTTGATTTGCATATTATTATTTTCAAGTTGTTATTATTTTTTCATACGAGTTTGGAGTATAATCCACTGTTTTTAGCCTTTTCAACTATATCGTTTTTGTATTTGTTAACTTATATCGGCATTGTGGAATTCAGTGGCGCAGTCTATGTTCTATTAGACTGTGAATTGTTTATATTAGTTGGAGGATGTCTATTTTTGTAATAATAATGTGTATTATATTACCTTTCCTGCTTACGCGTTCCACGTCCCTTGTTTATGTCGAAAGTTACATCCAGAAATAACTGTTTTCAAGTTAGACTTTATGTCTTAATTTTAAATTATAAATTTTGAAAGTTTTATAATTTTCCTTCGCACACATCTATATTACGGTTATTATTTCATTTAAATACTAGCAAAAAAAATAAAAAAAAAAAAATCCTTGCCACCTTCCCCATCCAGCTCATGGCCCTGGAGGTCCTCGGCGAGCATCCAGAATCTCGCATAGTTGTCAATGTAGGTCCTTATTGTCGGCCCGTCCCTGCACCTTGCACTGTCTACTGTGGTGACTTCCTACAAACATCCGCGCTTATGATGCTCGTTTACTACGTCCTATCTCCACGAGTCCTGCGATCCCTACGTCCGTCCCTTCACCATCATTGATTTGTAGATGGGGCCAGTGGCTGACACATAGAAGTTCGCTTCCTTGTGGCGTGTGCTTCAACACACTTGTCAGGACGCACGCAACATTCTGTCAGGTCCTATCTAGCTTATTTTTTGTTAGGTTCCAGGTGCAGCCATACAACATACTGATATAACCACAGTCGGAAGAATTGACGCTTTAACTGCTTGTGAGAATCGATTATATATTAATATATATATAATTATATATAATTATAATAATATATATATATTATAGAACGTTTTATAATTTGCTCTCGCAAGCATTGATATATAATTGTTGATCGCTTCGAACGCTATCACAATCGCCGTGTAAAGAAAAAATAACGTAACAATGTGTTGTCGATAACCTGGATTAACTGACCGCTATAACAAACAACACCATTTACCTTATTTTCCGTTCGCTTTACACCTGCATTGGATAGCTTCTAAATCCAACTCCAAGAACCCCGCAATAACATAATACTATAATATATAATATATATACATATAAGACTTTCACATATATACTATTATTATATATTAAATAAGCCTAGTCACAATCATGTTTTCTTGTTTACCTTCTCATCAGTGTGCTACAACGTTAACAGCTACATCCCTCTCTTCCCACACCCACCCGAGAGAGAGAACGTTTACGATTCGTATTTTCCGTATAAAATCTTCTTTGGAAGCCTGTTCTCATTCATTTTGACAACGTGACCAACCCACCTAAGCTAGTAAGGTTTCGATATATATATATATATATATATATATATATATATATATATAACAACAGAGCACCAACACACCATGAATAATTTCAGAACCGGTCTTCACATGCGACATCTGTGGTCGAAACATTTTTTAAACATTGGGTTTCACAATCCCAGAGTAGGATGTGACACAAGGTCAATTTTTAAGCTGAGTTTGACAGGTTTGAATCTAGAGTTTTCCGTTTCATAGACTGGTTGCCTAACAAAAGTTAAAGACCCCAGCCTGTCCTACTATTTACCCATAGCTGCAGGGAGATTAGTTGCATGCATACCTTTCCCAAGGGCATTAGTGCTATATGAACTGAAAACAGCCTCGTCCAGGATTTGAACTCGTATTGACGAGTCCATTTCCAACGATTTCAACCATTACAACACCATATCTTTTGATATGTATATATGTTTACCCCCCCCCGCACGAGTAGGATGCAAAACAAGGTCAATTTCTGAAACGGAGTTTTCCTTTTCCTAGACTGGTTACCTAGTGATGCTTAAAGAGCCCAGTGTATCCTACTATGTACGCATATCTGGAGGGAGAATAGTTGCATACATACCTTTCCAAAGGGTATTAGCGCCATATGAACTTAAAACAAACTCGTCTAGGATTTGAACTCGGGTCTACAAGTTATTTTCCTAACAGTCTAACCATTACACCACGCCCTCCAACCTAATGCTAATTTTTGTATGTCTATTAATAATGGAGATTCGCTTCCGGTTTTTGTCTGTAACAAAAATTACGTCACTGCTTACGTCACATTACCAAAAAATCGTCCTAACATAGAATAAATACACTCAAAATTTGAACATGCAACATTAGACAGTCCTCATTGTTTTTTAAAACAAGTTTTAATAAATACATGACTGGTATTATCTATCTATATATAAGATTTTTGGATGTTTTTTGTTTGTTTAGAAGCATTGTTGGATAAAGTATATATTATTATTTATATTTTTGCTTGAAGGCAACTACAATGCGTATATCGCATAAAATTCGATAATTATAGAAGATAATAATGACAAGTGAATTTCGGTAAAGAATTACTCGGTGTGTAGAATACCGTACACACTGTTCCAACTTTATTAAGTCTCATCAGCGATGTATACTAACGATTTCCCTCCGACAGAAATCGAAATCGGGACATCAGCAGGATAGTCAGAAACCATACTGCCTCGGCCACGATACAGCACGAGACAATCCTTGCGAAATTAATCTGTTCATTTCAAATTGTTTTATTTTTTAATCCTTTAATGAATTTGATGATTTTACTTACTTAGGGTACAAACTCGCTGACATTGAATTTTTAACTCCCACCCCTCAGGGAATATGTTTCAAAAATCTATTTTTACAACGCCCGGAGGGTGTTTTTTGGGGGTTTTTTTGCTAGTATATCTTATTATAATAGCGATTGTGTGTTTTTCTGTCTGTAACCGAAACTATATTACTAATTGAGGCACAATTAACATAGTTATTTTCATCACATTCTTCATGATTTTATTTATATTTAAACCTCAATTATTAATAAAATTGCTTCACCTTTTTATTAGTGTTGTCCATATCTACATACAAATAACATGCAATTGTATTTATATATACAAAAAATAGCGGTTTACAGTGTGAACGGGAAGGCTAATTTGCATATTGATATTAAAAATGTGATTTTAATAAATATGTGATTAGTATTATTGATTTCTAATTGTTTGGTTTTATTTTAATAAATATAAGCAAAAATCTCTTCAATGAATCTTAAATGAAATCCATTAACAAGAAAAAATAAGTGTAATTTTATTCTTTATTTCCTAATTTAACTAAATAGTTAAATAAGTAAAATTCAGCAATGAAAGACGGCAGTGATGGAAGAGTAAGTTTAATTTCTATTTTTCTATTATACCCCACTCTGTTTCAAATCTTTTTATCTGCATTCTTATTAGACTTTCTAATTTAATACGATATTTCATTACATTAAAACTTAAATACTTGCACCCGGAGGGTGCATATATTTGCTAGTCTAACTAAATCTAAAAGATTCATATACGAAATATATCTGAGATAAACAATATAAAAACAATATATTTTTGTCAGGTTTTTACAACTTGGAGTTGTAGTACCGGTTATGAGTCAAATAGATATATTTGTAAATTATTAGTATTAGATAGGAATACTTGATATCCTATAACTGTGTTCAAATTATCTTTATTAAGAATAGTTGCTTGA
>CM042182.1:35979754-35982254 GCA_023376005.1 Doryteuthis pealeii | reverse complement strand
GGGGTTATGGGATCGGCTTGTCAGCTTGGCAGTCCGGTTTCAAATCACGCACAGGGCGGTCTTCCGATCTATAGCTCTGCTGATGAGGCCTAATAGGCCGAAATGTACATACAGAGATTGATTTTTCTCGATTTGTTTAGCCATACATTTAATAGGTATTCCCGCCTAATTCATTATTAATTAATTAATTTTCAAAATTAGGTACGACTCCAATTAAACACTTATTCTCCAAAAAATTATCGGCAAAAAGCCATTCTAAACAAACCTTGTTTATATATATATATATATATATATATATATATATATATATATATATAGGTTATTTCCTATAGCTCCAACCTCAAAAAAGGGGAACCACTCTGAGTGAATTTTATCTGTTAATTAATCTACCCATTATTTTCCCATTAAACTAATCCTAAACCCTAACCATAACCCCGTCCTCTTTTTTCCTAGTAGATCAGTAAATAAATAAATAATTTATCAGTCGATCAGTCAATCAGAGTGGCTCCAATTTTATCAGATTGCAGTTATATGAAATAACCTATATATATATATATATATATATATATATATATATATATATATATATATATATATATAGGCGGTTCGAGATAAATTTATTTACAGATGACAATAGATTAATGTATCAGGTTGGAACGAATGAAATGTCCTATATTCGAGAATCAATATATACAAAAAGATTCAGTTTTTCTGTGTGTCTGTATGTTTGTTTGTACAAAGACCGAGTGCACGTCTGCTTGTAAAGAAAACTGTTTGGTTGTTGGTTGTTTGGTTTTACGGTATATCAACCCTTTGCGGGTTATTCAATACCGAATCAACTCATTTTTTAAATCAAGGACAACTTATGGAAGCAGCAAAGACCAAAGTCACCCTATTGTGGTGAACATGATTGAGTGGGGACAGAAATATGGTCAGACACATTTTCGGTATTTAGAGATGGTTGAATAGATGAATAGGTTAGAGGGAATAAAGGGTAGGGCTGAAGAGCGGACGGGAGGAGTGAGGCTGGAACGAGGCACCGATTGTATTATTAAGAGTGGCATAGATTTATGAACAGATTGGGATAGATAGATAAATAGATAGATAGATAGATATGACTTAAACACATACACACGCACGCACCCCCATATATTATAATATATAATATATATATATATATATATATATAGAGAGAGAGAGAGAGATAGATAGATAGATAGATAGATAGATCAGCAAATTGAGATAGATATGAACAGATTGAGATAGATAGTTATGAGAAGTTTGACACGCTCACATATATACACGCTTGGAGAGAGTATGTGGAAATTGAAAGATTTTAATAATGAAATAAAAAAAAAGGCCAGAAAAAGGAAACATGGAAGTGATACGTGTGAATAACTGACCTTGGTTTCAGATTAGACAGAACAAAGCGAGAACTAGACTGAGAAAAAAGTTTGGCCGAGGAGTCGGACGAAGAAGGTTGGCTGGCTTTTTGAAGGGGACTGAACGCCAGATGCAAAGCTATTTTTTGGTGGTCAATTTGGGACTGGAAAATAAAAAGCTCAGAAAAAAAGCATCGAGTCTTGTGTTCGTTAATTAAAACGTAAGCAACGACACAAGACAAGACATCCCAAGAAGCAAGTGGTTTCATGCACAGAACACAATGTGACAATAATATAGATACTAGCAGAGTCAGTGAATAGGAGCATTTTGTCAGTTATTCAGATTATATGGCCAAACAATCTGATTGCCCTGTTGGTTGTGTTACATAATTATTAGATTCCTAACACTTGTGTACCATTAGTGTAGAAACCAAAATAGCTGTTATAATTTGCAGCTAGCGGCCTTGAAGAATTGAATGACTCGGCTTGACCTCAGTCTGATCCTCTTTCAAGGGGATACCGTGAGAATCGGTGAAGAAGACCCTCTTCCGGTTTAGATTAGAAAGAGAGTTTAATTCAGTATCGGCCAAACCACGAAGGTGGTAAGTCGCGTTAAGCGCACTGCCGACTCAATCTGCGCAGGTAGTCTGGTGGGGATTTCGGAATAAAATATTATCTAAAGCAAATCAATGTCTTGGGTTATTATCTAAAAACTACCAGTGACACAGGGCTTCTAATAAAGAGAAATCCCAAATGGAAGACCAGACACGGAGTTCCCAAGATGAAGTCCAGACGCTAGAAGAAGAACGTAAGATACCAAAGATGAGCAGAAGAATAATAGTAGAAAAGAGAGTATACAACAGTTGGGGCCGTAGAATATGCCAACTGCACCCCTGTAGAGGAATAAGAAACCCCCATGAGGCTATCTGTTGGTTATGGGTGGCAACATGTGATGCTTAAGAATGGAACCCAGGTGTCTGAGCATTCCTTGACATCCCACATTCTACATTCCACTTCTACATGGCCCTTACTTAGGCTATACGGACAGTCGGAGAGGCCCGTTCGACCAATCAGCTTTTAGGTTTCCATCTATGGATTAAATAGAAGAAATGAGTTTA
>CM042182.1:35944754-35974754 GCA_023376005.1 Doryteuthis pealeii | reverse complement strand
CTCTGTTTTGTTGGTGATCGGAGATAAAAGTTGAATGAAGTTCAAAACAAAAAAAACTTGATTTTGCAAAGAAGAGAACGAAAGTTGCTACATTATTTTCCAATCCTTTCTTTCAACTTATATATATATATATATATATATATATATATATATATCTTATTATAATGGAGATTGTGTGTTTTTCTGTCTGTAACCGAAACTATATTACTACTCAAGTCACAATTCCCTTAGTTATCTACATCACATTCTCCATGATTTTATTTATATTTAAACCTCGATTATTAATAAAATTGTTTTACATTATTAATACTGTTGACCATATCTACATACTAATAACATGCAATTGTATTTATATATACAATAAATAGCGGTTTACAGTGTGAAAGGGAAGGCTAATTTGCATATTGATATAAAAATGTGCTTTTAATAAATATGTTCTTAGTATTATTGATTTCTAATTGTTTGGTTTTATTTTAATGAATATGAGCAAAAATCTCTCCAATAAATCTTAAAAGAAATCTATTAAAAATATTAACAGTAATTCTATTATTTACTTTCTAATTTAACTAAATAGTTAAATTATGAAAATTTAGCAATGAAAGACTGGAGTGAAGAAAAAGTAAGTTTTAGTTGTTGCCCCTCTATTTCAAATCTTTTTATCGGCATCTTATTTAGTTTCATTAGCCTTTCTAAGTTAACATAACATTTTATTACAATAAAACTTAAATGCTTGCACCCGGAGGGTGCATATATTTGCTAGTGTATATATATATATATATATATATATATATATATATATATATATATGTGTGTGTTTACATTATCTTTTTTCTCTAAATATTCTCTTAATAGTGAAAGTGAAAGGAGACTTGTGCAGGGAAACTTGATATCATTTAGATATTAATATATTTTTTGTAATCCTTTTCTATTTGATTATTCATTATCAATTGTTTTTGTTTTATGTTTATTTCTGCCGGCGACATCTGATAAACAATTATTTTGTGGCTTTGAAAACATAATTATATATATTGTTTTTTTCATTATTATAATTTATTAAGGCTTCCCGGTCGCTGATGACTTAGGAGTGCACAACAACCCAGTTCGGCTGGCACTGTATTATTTGCTTACTGAAATGAAGACCTTATTATTCCTTTTTTTATCTTTTGGATGTCCGTCGCAGACGATGATGATGTCATTCCATATCTTCAGTTGTCGACCCTCTGGTGGCTCATTAGTCCAATTCTGGACTTGCAGATGCGGTCACACACATTGCAGGGGAAATTCCCATCTATATTTGGTTGTTCATGACGATGAAGATGTCACCGCTCTGCAGTCCTGTTTTTTTGCATTAATAATGTTTTTACTGCAGAAATGCATTTCTAATGTATTTTTATTCTAATTATTCTAGTCTAAAAATACATTGGATTTGATTTGACTCGAAAAAATGCATTTCAAATTATTTTTACTATACAAATGCATTGCAAATGATTTTAACTATAAAAATGCATTGGAAATGATTTTTACGATAAAAATGCATTGGAAATGATTTTTACTATGAAAATGCATTGGAAATGATTTTTACTATAAAAATGCATTGGAAATGATTTTTATGATAAAAATGCAGTGTAAATGATTTTTATGATAAAAATGCACTGGAAATGATTTTTACTATGAAAATGCATTGGAAATGATTTTTACTATAAAAATGTATTGGAAATGAATTTTACAATAAAAATGCTTTAAAAATGATTTTTACTATAAAAATGCATTGGAAATGATTTTTACCATAAAAATACATTGGAAATGATTTTTACGATAAAAATGCACTGGAAATGATTTTTACTATGAAAATGCATTGGAAATGATTTTTACTATAAAAATGCATTGGAAATGATTTTTACGATAAAAATGCAGTGGAAATTATTTTTACTATAAAAATGTATTGGAAATGATTTTTTTTTACTATAAAAATGCATTGGAAATGATTTTTACTATACAAATGCATTGCACATTATTTTTACTATTAAAATTCATTGCCACTGATTTTCGCCTCACTTTTGCATGAAGCTATTCCCAAACACTAATTCTGCTTTCTTGATCCCAATCCACACCATCGTACCAAACATGTGATTTTCGGTTGTACTTTTGGGAGAAAAGCCACCTAAAAGGATTTAATAAGCTTGATTCTCATTCTCACTTTACTATAAAAATGCATTGCCAATGATTTTTACTATAAAAATGCATAGGAAATTATTTTTACTATAAAAATGAATTGGAAATGAGTTTTACTATAAAAATGGATTGGAAATGATTTTTACTATAAAAATGCACTGGAAATGATTTTTACTATAAAAATGCACTGGAATGATTTTTACTATAAAAATGCATTGGAAATGTTTTTTTTACTATAAAAAGGCATTGGAAATGATTTTTACTATAAGAATGCATTGGAAATGATTTTTTACTATAAAAATGCATTGGAAATGATTTTTACTATACAATTCATTGGAAATGTTTTTTTACTATAAAAATGCATTGCCAATGAATTTTACTATAAGAATGCCAATGATTTTTACCTTAAAAATGCATTGGAAATTATTTTTACTATAAATATGCATTGGAAATGATTTTTACTATAAAAATGCATTGCAAGCGATTTTTACTATAAAATGCATTGGACAAGGAATTTTACCTTAAAAATGCATTGGAAATGATTCTTACTATAAAAATGCATTGGAAATGATTCTTACTATAAAAATGCATTGGAAATGATTTTTACTATAAAAATGCATTGGAAATGAATTTTACTATAAAAATGCATTGGAAATGATTTTTACTATAAAAATGCATTGGAAATGATTTTACTATGAAATTGTATTGTAAATGATTTTTACTATAAAAATGCATTGGAAATGATTTTTTACTATTAAAGCTCTTTTCTAATGATTCTTAAAAGACGCAAAATACTCTAGTGCATTTGATTCTCACTAAGTGCCAGTATACATAAATCGTTGTATTTTACTGTTGAATATCATTGATCGACTTTTAGTCTTGCACGGTATTTTTTTATGCCATCTCTCTGAAAAGCAAGTGTAAGGAATCTTTAGCAATCCATTGCTGTACTTTGATAGGGAGAGCTTGGAAAATAGCAATTAAAGCGCTTTTAAAATGAATGAACGAAGCCTTCGAAAGATTTCTCTGCGTGAAGCCATACACGTTGTAGAAAAGAGCGCCGAATACCCAGCCCATTGAGCAGACCCCGGCACAGATGCGCGCGTCTCTGAATCGGAAGGGCTTTCTTGGCATCTCGAAGATTGAGGAAGTGTTCTCCCGCTGCGACCCTACGGCTCTTCGGTTTCGACTTTTCATAGTTGGTTTATGAACTTTGGCTTTGTAAATCCAACTCGCTTCCCTAATGCGCATGCCCGTGCACCTAATAACCTGAACTGCACTCACTGACACATAAGATGCTGTGTTATCAAAACAGGCAGAGATTATATGGCCAACATATTCAGGCGGCCTTACGACGCTGTCTTTATTTAATCTACTAGCAAATATATGCACCTTCCTTCGGGTGCAAGTATTTAGGTTTTGCTGTAATAAAATATTGTATCAAATTAGAAACTATTTAGAAAATGATAAACTGAGGGGGTAATCCAAAAATAGAACAGCTTTAAATCTAACTCTTCCATCGTTTTCCATCACTCCCGTCTTTCATTTTTTCCTAATTTATCTATTTAGTTAGATTATGAAGTATTTAATAAAATTACAGTTCTTTTGTCTTGTTAATGTATTTCTTTTAATATTTATCCCCGAGATTTTTGCTCAGATTCGTTAAGATAAAACCAAACAATTAGAAATCAATAATACTAAGCATATATTTATTAAAATCAAATTCTTAATATCATTATTCAAATTAGCCTTCTCGTTCACAATGTAAACCGCTATTTTGTTGAATATATAAATATACTTGCATGTTATTAGCATGTAGATTAATCCAACAGTATTAATAATGTATAACAATTTTATCAATAATTGAGGTTTAAATAAAAAAATAAATTCATGGTGAATGTGACGTCAATAACTAAGGAAATTGTGACTTGAGTAGTGATTTAGTTTCGGTTACAGACAGACAATCTCCATCATAATAAAATTTTGCTTGGTGAATATACGAACTATGAGGTCACTGTTTAATAACTAAGAAATACAGAATCATAAATAAAAAAAATTGTAAGAAAAGCTCTCTCAAATGAAAGTTCCATTTTTTCAGCTGAAACCCGTGCAATAGATCTAGCACTTGACATGATCTAAGAAATAAAAATGTTTCTGATTTAAAAAAAAAAAAAAAATTCCTTTTATTTTTAACACAATATACGCATTTTCAAATGTTTAAAAAATTCCAGCTCTGAACGAGAGCATTTGTTTGTACCTCGTGATTAACGGTTTATTCATTCCGTCTTTCCTCATAAATATAGTTGCTTTGAGAAAGACCGCTTATTAAAAGGTCGAAACAGATCTGTCAGCAAACTAATAACCTCTTTTGTTTTTTTTCTAAAAATGTTCTATTCATATATATATATATTGTATTTGGGGAAAAAGTCACTTACCGGTGAAAATGGTCACAGTGCTTAGTTGATTAAAGTTTCACAATGATAAAACAGCGATATAAAAAAAATATAAAGTGCTCAATACATTAGTAGAGCAAATTTATTATCATAAAGGTACACGGTAATAACCTACTTGAGTTTCACCATAAGGATCTTCAGGGTTAAATCCACTGAATTAATCAAGATATTGATTAATGGCAGTCGATTTCAAGTGTGTATTTTTTCGCGAAAAAATACACACATAAAATTGACTGCAATCAATATATTGATTAATCCAGTGGATTTAACCCTGCAGATCCTTATGGTGAAACTCGAGTAGATTATTACTGTGTATCTTTATGATAATATATATATATATATATATATATATGTGTGTGTGTGTGTGTGTGTGTGTGTATGGAACAAATGGAAAGCAAGCTCTATATTTGTATGGGTGGGGCAGAATAGGATTGAAAAGAACATACGAAAAAAAGTATGACAGTCTATGAAAAAATCAGATATCTTAACAATATCCGTTTTGATCAGAAAATATTCCTCTGGAAATTCAAAAAAAATCCTGATAGCTTCAGTTTCGGAAAAAAGTATTTTTATTACAAAATGTCATCGGTGTAATTATTTATGGATGACACACACACACCACACACACACACACACACACACACATATATATATATATATATATATATATATATATATATATATATAATATATATATATATATATATATATATATATATATATATATATATGAATAAAAGATTTTTGAAAAAAACAAATGATGTTGATAATCGCTGACAGAATCTGTTTCAACATTTAGTGGTCTTCTTCGGAGCCGGAACTTATTTAAATTAAAAATGCATATACTGTGTTAAAAATAAAATAAATTTTATTTAAAAAAATCAGAAGCATTTATAATCCACAGGAAAACCCAAAAGAGTTTGTTGTAAAGATATATAAAAATGTATAAAAATATCAAAATGTTCATGATTCCAGCTATATAAAAATAAGTTCAGAAAGTCCATTAGAAAGTAATTTTTAACACAGTATTTTTAATTTAGATAAATTCCGGCTCCGAACATGAACGTTCACACAGGCGTTTGTTTGTACCTTCGTATCTTTTAACGGTTTATTTATTTCCGTCTTTCATCATATATATTTGGCTCTTGAAGAAGACCGCTAAAGGTTGAAACAGATTCTGTCAGCGATTATCAACACCATTTTTTTTTCAAAAAATGTTTTATTCATACTGTCGGATTCATTTCCATTTTACTTACACACACACACACACACACACACACACACACACATATATATATATATATATATATATATATATATATATATATATATAATATACACGTTGAAAAGAGAAATAAAGGAAAGAAAATATAGAATTATAGAAATATAGAATTCCATTCTATATCTTTTTCCTTTATTTCTCTTTTCAACATACCGTCGGATTCACGTCCATTTTCATTTTACACACACACACACACACACACACACACACACACACACACACACATATATATATATATATATATATATATATATATAAAGAAAAATCTAATGAGTCAGACGAACCTACTAAAAGTTTCGCTTAATGCTCTTCAGGGCTAAGATCTTAGCCCTGAAGAGCATTATTTGAAACTTTTAGTAGGTTCGTCTGACTCATTAGATTTATCTTTATTATTTGCTCTACTCAGATATTGAGCACATTTTACTTATTAGCTTTAGTCTACTGGCGGTTTTATATGAATATATATATCTTATATATATATATATGCATTTTTTTTTTCTTTTGGCAAAAATATTGTACCAATAAATTATTTTTTGTTGGTACGATTATCTTAGTCTTTTTTTTTTCCAAAAATTTTTTCTTCCCGGTTGATGTTTGGTAGTATATTTTTACAATCGAACTATTTGCTGGGTTTTTTCTCACCGTGAGGATTTACCAATAACTTTGGTATATATATATATATATATATATATATATATATATATATATATATATATATATACTATTATTCAGATATGTTTTATATAGTCAAGCATTGTGTTTAGAAATTTGTTTCTGAGCAGGCTGATCATTTTTGCTGTGATGACTGGAATTGCTGGTTGTTTGATTTTATGGCATGTCAATACTTCTGTGGATGAGATATTACTACCTAGGTATGTGAATTGCTCTACTTGTCTTAACTAAAACATCTGCTAAAGACGATGGCGTAATGTTCACTTTTTGGTATTTTAAAAAAGATATCTGCAACCGCGTGAGTGACTGAGCAGCACAATTTTTGAATGGCAATCTCTGGTGCAGTGACTGCGAACATTTCGAGTGGCCAGGTCGGATGCATTCGTTAGGTCTATCAATGCGGTGTATAGTGGCATCTGCTTTCCCGGCACTTTTTCTGCAGCTGGCGTAGTGAGAATATCATGCCCACGGTTGCTCGGAAGCCACACTGTGTTCCTGAATAGGTGCAAGATGCAAAGTCTGCAGACGTGCCACTGTAACACCGGCTGAAGTCGCTCCGATATCCTCTGTTCTTGTCCTGAGATGAATTTTATGCCGAGAAAAATTTTGTTTGATGGGTACTGAATTCTTTAAATTTTTAAACTTAGTATTTTTTAACACATTTTTTTAGTCATATTTTCTATTTAACCCATAGACGGGTCCTTAACATGTACTAATACTAGAGGTCAGAGTGGACATGGGAGTAATGGCAATGAAAGTTACTCCACTCTCCGCCCGCCCTGTCGGTGGGGCGTTAGAATGCACCGACCGCACCTCTGCAGAGCGGTAAGACTCCCCTAATGGGGCCACCTGTTGGCCGTGGGTGGCGACCCGTGATGCTTAAGGATAGATCCCAGGTGGATGAGCAGTTCATGACATGCAATACTCCATTTTAGCCCTATCTTGGGCTAGCCCCCTCCGATCAATCGGCTGTTCACGTCAAGCCCTAGCACCTATATGATTTTCCCAAACCTATTGCCCTTATGGCAAGCCCCAACCCCTTTTTATCATATGGGTGCTAGAAGGCGGTGGCTGCAGGTCTACATGTCCTGGGAATGACGTTAAACTCTATCTGATGGTGAGGTTCCAGTTTTGGAGGTTTGGGGAATGTGGAGCACCCCTTCATCACCATTGCTCTCTGGTCCACTCTGATCCGGAGTGGTAGTACCTGTTAGGGTCCCATCTATGGGTTAAATAGAAAAATGTATTTATAAAAAAAGTGTATTATCCATTAAGAATTGATTTATTTCAAAACCTTATCGGCATTAAATAACCCACTGAGGTTGATATGCCGTAAAACAAACCAAACCAAACAAACCAAACCCACTCTCCGCAGAACCCTAGAATTGAAAGTTCACCATGTAATTTAACGTCCTTCTCAAGACTATATCCCTCAGCATCCCCCTTCTAGCAAAATATATCTATTAATAATGGAGATTCGCTTCGGGGTTTTGTCTGTAACAAAAACTACGTCACTGCTTACGTCACATTACCCAAAATCGTCATAACATAGAATAAATACACTCAAAATTTGAACATTAGACAGTCCTCATTGTTTTTTGAAACAAGTTTTAATATATATATATATTGAGTTAAAAACAAAAAAAATAATATCCATCACTGATGAAAAACAAAACGTCTTCGCCATGAAATAACCCAACAAGGGTTTACATGCCGTAAAATCCTACCACAATCGAACTACAGTGTCGCAGTCTAACACCTTAGCCACTACACCACGGGTACTACACCTACATGTTCGTGTATAAGAAATCTATATAATTCTTATATAAGCGAGTGTATTCGTGTATATCATTACGTGAATATGTATACGTGGGGATCTCACACACACACGCGTACACACACACACACACACAAACATATACACGCACACACATATCATTACGTTAATATATACACGCGGAGATCACACGCACGCACGCACACACACACACACACACACACACACACACACACATATATATATATATATATATGTATATATATATATTTGCATATCTAATGCAGGAGCAAATATTTAGTTGCAATTCCAATGAACCCTGTCTTAAGAAGATTAAGTTCGTATTATTATTTCTTTATTTTTCTTTTTTTTCTTTGTTTTTGTTTTTATTTAAATTTATCATCTTTTTCCCTTCTTCATTGTTTGTTTTACATATTTTCTCTGAATCTCCTTAGCTGGATTTCAATATTTAAGGATTCCAATTCGGAATTCGTCCTTGCTTTTCCGAATTCATTTTTTTAGGTAAACAAGAAAATAAAATTCTGATAAGATTAATACCACAGGTATATAAGTTCAATCCTATATGGGACCCTTAATTTCAAAACAAACCTAATAATAATAATAATAATAATAATAAGTAAAGTCGTCGGGGTGGCCTAAAGTCGGTATCAGCCAAGAAGCGAAGGAGTCTATCCCCTTTTCAAAGCAGATTGTTTTTGCATCTGAGGTGGAATGCCACACATACCATCCTTACTTTACCGCACATTACCCTGTGCTACTCATACGCTGAGTTGGCGAGGGCCGCTATCGAATTAGGAACCTTGTGGTTTATAGCCGAACGCTCTACCGACTGAGCTAACCCGGCTTTTATAATAATAATAATAATAATGAATGGTGGTGTGCAGGTTGATCGGCCCTCGCCAACTCAGCGTATGAGTAGCACAGGTAATGTGCTACTCATACGCTGAGTTGGCGGGGGCCGCTATCGAATTAGGAACCTGTGGTTTATAGCCGAACGCTCTACCGACTGAGCTAACCCGGCTTTTATAAATAATAATAATAAATAATGCAGGTTGATCGCCCTCGCCAACTCAGCGTATGAGTAGCACAGGTAATGTGCTACTCATACGCTGAGTTGGCGAGGGCCGCTATCGAATTAGGAACCTTGTGGTTATAGCCCGAACGCTCTACCGACTGAGCTAACCGGCTTTATAAAATAATAATAATAATAATGGTGGTGCGGTGATCGGCCCTCGCCAACTCAGCGTATGAGTAGCACAGGGTAATGCTACTCATACGCTGAGTTGGCGAGGGCCGCTATCGAATTAGGAACCTTGTGGTTTATAGCCGAACGCTCTACCGACTGAGCTAACCCAGCTTTTATAATAATAATAATAATAATAATAATGGTGGTGTGCAGGTTGATCGCCCTCGCCAACTCAGCGTATGAGTAGCACAGGGTAATGTGCTACTCATACGCTGAGTTGGCGAGGGCCGCTATCGAATTAGGAAACCTTGTGGTTTATAGCCGAACGCTCTACCGACTGAGCTAACCCGGCTTTTATAATAATAATAATAATAATAATAATAATGGTGGTGGTGCAGGTTGATCGCCCTCGCCAACTCAGCGTATGAGTAGCACAGGGTAATGTGCTACTCATACGCTGAGTTGGCGAGGGCCGCTATCGAATTAGGAACCTTGTGGTTTATAGCCGAACGCTCTACCGACTGAGCTAACCCGGCTTTTATAATAATAATAATAAATAATAATAATAATGGTGGTGGTGCAGGTTGATCGGCCCTCGCCAACTCAGCGTATGAGTAGCACAGGGTAATGTGCTACTCATACGCTGAGTGGCGAGGGCCGCTATCGAATTAGGAACCTTTGTTTATAGCCGAACGCTCTACCGACTGAGCTAACCCAGCTTTTATAAATAATATAATAATAAAATAATAATAATAATATGGTGGTGGTGCAGGTTGATCGGCCCTCGCCAACTCAGCGTATGAGTAGCACAGGTAATGTGCTACTCATACGCTGAGTTGGCGAGGGCCGCTATCGAATTAGGAACCTTGTGGTTATTAGCCGAACGCTCTACTGACTGAGCTAACCCGGCTTTTTATGATAATAAATAATAATAATAATAATATAAATAATGGTGGTGGTTGCAGGTTGATCGGCCCTCGCCAACTCAGCGTATGAGTAGCACAGGTAGGTGGTGGTGCAGGTTGATCGGCCCTCGCCAACTCAGCGTATGAGTAGAATGGTGTGGTTGCAGGTTGATCGGGCCCTCGCCAACTCAGCGTATGAGTAGCACAGGGTAATGGTGGGTGGTGCAGGTTGATCGGCCTCGCCAACTCAGCGTATGAGTAGCACAGGGTAATGGTGGTGGTGCAGGTTGATCGGCCCTCGCCCAACTCAGCGTATGAGTAGCACAGGGTAATGGTGGTGGTGCAGGTTGATCGGCCCTCGCCAACTCAGCGTATAGTAGCACAGGTAATGGGGTGGCAGGTGATGCGTATCACAGGGTGGTGGTGTGCAGGTTGATCGTAGCACAATCATTGATGACTGCTGTATTGTTATATCACGAGGGGAAAAGAGACATAGTTGAGTTTAACACATTTATTGAGCACCAACATTCAGTGCTAAACGGATACATACACACACAGAACAAATAAGAACAACACGTTAACAAGACAAACTCACACAAAATGCGGAGGGTAATTTCGGTATAGCCAACGCAACAAAGTCAGTCTGAATATTATTCAACAAGTTAATCTACTTTAATCGTAGGCTATTTTATGGCTATGAGCCAATCCATCTGGTAGAGTGCTGGAGGGGTGCTAAGGCTATGAGCCAGTCCATCTGGTAGAATGCAGAATGGGTGCTAGCGACATCAGTGATCGTCTAGTAGACGAGGGGATACTCAAATATGCAACTCAACTTCAATGTAGGGAGTGAATCGAAAAAATAGCTTCTTTTATTAAAAATATCCTTACAATAGTAATATCATAGGTATGTAAGGTTAATCCTATATGGGGCACTTAATTTCAAAACAAATAATAATAATAAAATGGACAAAAGAAGAACTCAGACAGACTGACCAAAGGACGAGAAAGTTAATGACCATGCACAAGGCTCTCCACCCTAGAGACGATAGAGATAGATTATATGTCAGGAAAGGAAAGGGGAAGAGGTCTTGCCAACATAGAAAACTGCGTAGAAACCACAATCTAACAACTCGAAGACTACACAAAAAAGAGTAAAGGCAGATTACTTATGGCGACCAACGATAGTAGATGTGACCTATGGACAAATTGAAAAACAACAAAGACTAGAAAACAGAAATGGGAAGAAAAACAATTATATGGACACTTCAAACGACAAATCGGAGAGGTTGCACATGAAAAAACCTGGACGTGGTGAAGAAAAGGAAACCTTAAAAGAGAAACTAAATCACTAATAATTGCTGCACACAAAGCAAAAATTGATAAGACCCAACGAAATAGTAAATGTAGACTATGCGGAGACAGAGATGAGACTGTAAACCATCTACTATGCGAATGTAGCAAACTAGCACAACGGGAATACAAAACTAGGCACGACTGAGTTGGAAAGGTGATCCACTGGGAATTATGCAAAAAATTAATTTTTGACCATACAACAAAATGGTATATGCATAAACCAGAATCTGTTCTTGAGAACGAAACGCCTAAAATTCTATGCGACTTTGAGATAAAAACGGATCACCTTGTCCCAGCAAGAAGACCAGATCTAGTGTTGATAAACAAAAAAGAAAGAACTTGTCAACTGGTGGATCTTGCAGATCCAGCAGATCACAGGGTATGATGATAAACTGCATCTAATGGTGAAGTTCCAGTTTTTCAGCCCTGGAGAGTGTGAAGCACCTGTTCATCGTCATTGCTTCCAGGTACACTCTGACACGGAGTGGCAATACTTGTTATGGACCAATCTATATATTAAAAAGGGAAATTAATTAAAAAATGTGTAAAAAAATTGTGTTTGAATACAGTTGACCGTTTTAAGTTATCTCTGGATTCCAGGTTCAATCCTGACCGGCGACAGTAAAATAGAATAATAATTAACACAGCTCCTACCCCAGCTATGGTTAGCGGAATGAGAACAGGATACCCCGAGGACTGAATACAGGGTTAGGTTCAAAGTTCCGTGATGGTTCCCGATTACGACAAGACGGTTCCCGACTACGACAAGAAAATTCCCGAGTCCGAGGAGAAATACCTGAAGCAGGCCGAAGAGCATATCGGCCGAAACGTTATACAGATAACAATGAAGATGAGGACAATAGTCCGAATAATGCAGATAATACTAATCATCAAGCCGCATCTCAAACATCCAGAGAAATAGAAATGAATGCCCTCAAAAATGATTAAACTAAACGTCTTTGGCATAAAATAACCAAACAAAGGTTTTCATGCCGTAAAATCCAACCAACCAACCAACCAACCAACCAAAAAATTAATCTTTTAAATTTGAAGAATATCAAGAATAAAAGAAAAAAACAAAATGTCTTTAGCACAAAATAAGCCAACAAGCATTGAAATGCCGTAAAAAATTTAAATTTGAAAAATATCTGTAAATAACAAAAAAAAAAAACATTTTAAAATTTCTTTATATACAGATAAGCCCTTATGGCAAGCCCCAATCCCTTTTTATCATATGGGTGCTAGAAGGCGGTGGCTGCGGGTCTACATGTCCTGGGAATGACGTTAAACTCTATCTGATGGTGAGGTTCCAGTTCTGGAGGTTTGGGGAATGTGGAGCACCCCTTCATCACCATTGCTCCCTGGTCCACTCTGACCCGGAGTGGTAGTACCTGTTAGGGTCCCATCTATGGGTTAAATAGAAAAATGTATTTATAAAAAAAAGTGTATTATCCATTAAGAATTGATTTATTTCAAAACTTTATCGACATTAAATGACCCACTGAGGTTGATATGCCGTAAAACAAACCAAACCAAACCATACAGATAAATACTTCATTACCAATAAGCAGATTACTTTTGTATCTTAACTGTTATTAGTTTATTTACTGCTAAATAAAATAAAAGAATATGTGAAAATCCTCTAAGGGTACTAATTCTATAATTTTGTCCGAGTGTAGTAAACTTTGATCAAGTAATTTAAAGTTTGAATAAGTAATGAAAAAAAAAGAGGGGATTAAATATCCACTCTTTTTATAGTTTAAGGTGTTTCTTGGTATTCCTGAATTATCTCCCCTTTCTTTTTTCACAGTTTCCTTTCTTTGTTCGTCTTCAGCGGTCGGCCATTTTAGCCTTCGATTTCTCTTTCCTCTTTCTCGCACACTCGTTATTTTTTCTTTATGTAGATATACGACTTCTTTTTAGATTACACGTTTACTTACTACACTTTGCTTCTTCTTTCTTTGTATTTGTTTTTTTTTAATGTTTATTTTCCCCCTTAGAATGTTGTTTGTTAAGCCGTAATTTAAAATGTTCTAGGATTTAAGGGAAGGTGGGTGTTTTTTTTTTTTTCTTTTTAATCTTATTTCCTGAAATAAGTTAGCAAGATATACAGCGAATTAGAGAATCAAAACGAGACTCCGTGGACAATAAATAACCGCTCAAGAAAACAGAATTGCTGAACTAAAAATTACTTCTTTTTTTTACGACATGATCGACTTAATAATGAAATTCCTTAAAGTAGCGTAGGTATTTAACTAAATCCTCTGTCACGAGATGTAACACAGGGTCATAATTTAACCGGATTACTCATGGTTTAGCTCAGTCGGTAGAGTGTTCGACTATGAATCACAAGGTTCTTAGTTCGATACCAGCCCTCACCAAATCAGCGTATGAGTAGCAAAGCGATTTTGGTGGTAAAGTAAAGAGCTGATGGTAGGTGAAATAATCTCCTTGGTCTAGTACAAGTAAAAAGGGCGTTGGGTTGTCTCCCCTTTGCATGGAAGTGTTATCTTCCCTCTGGGTTCCCGTTTTTAACCACCAGGTTTTTTTGTATTTAAGCGCCTGTTTCGAACTCTCTTCCCCTCTCTTTCTTCTCGGGACCTCACGCACATGGGTTAGGCATTTATGTCTACACCCTTCTGGTGTGTGGGCTTCTGTCCTCAACACAACGCTCGTAAGTTTACTTGAAATTATGGATTCTCCGGTCCTATATCTCTATTTTGTATGTTCTTGTAGTGAACTAATATATACGTTTTTTTATTGTATATCATTCCTTTCCTTGTATGTGTATTTCATGTCTTATATGTTACTCCATGTGCTGTCCAATTTATGTCATGTGTAACACTCGTGTCGAAGTTGTTTGTTCAACTTATTGAACCCAACCTTGAACCCAACAAGTGGTGAAACCGACGTGATGTCTACACCACCAACAAGGGGATAGACTTCCTCGCTGTCTACCTGACATTGACTTTTAGCGACCCTGATGTCTACTCAGAGTTTTCTTCCTCACGCACCGACCATCTTACTATGAATAAAGAGTCCGTTCTGTCCTACTATAGATATTTATCCGAGTTTTTCTAAGTCTAATATATATATATATATATATATATATATATAATTTCTACGAGTTCTCCTCCTAGATAATCTTACAACTACTAACTACTAAAAAAAAATGGAACGTAAACACATCACCCCTGATGATGCCACTTCAAAGTGCCAAAAGTACTTGGGATGAAAATTCCATCCAAATGTAAAAAAGTTGGCCAGAAAGCTCGAAAAGATTGTTAATAAAATTGTTAAACAGGAGACGTGCCTTTTGTTTAATTATACATGTATAATGAAAAGAATGCTGCCCAAATACACACATAAAACACTCTCTCTCTCTCTCTCTCTCTCTCTCTCTCTCTCTCTCTCTCTCTCTCTCTCACACACACACACAACACACACACACACACACATATATATATATATATATATATAACATATATATGGAAGTGCGATGAGGAAATTAATCCGACAGTATGGGGAGAAGAATTTTTAAAGAAAACAAACACAGAATGTCATGAACAATGTAAACTTTTTCTGTCGATACTTAAGTATTTCCTTTTTTTAAATTCAAACCTTCTTCAGAACATTGAATATTTGTACATCGTTCATCCTTTACTCATACAAATATTCAATGACCTCAAAAAGGTTTTAATTAAAAAACCCGAAATACTTAAGTATCGACATAAAGAGTTTCCATTGTTCATGACATCCTGTGTTTGTTTTCTTTAAAAAAATTCCCATATATATATATATTTGGGAGAATATGTGCTTGATTGAAGTCATACCTAATCTGAAAATTAATTAGTTGATAATTAGTGAATTAGGCGGATATATCTGTTTAAATGTGAAGCGTAAACAAATCGAGAAAAAGTCATTCTCTGAATGTACATTTCGGCCTATTATGCCTCATCAGTAGAGTTATAGACTCGAAGCCACTTTGTGTGTGATTCGAATACTAGGTACCTGGCTAACAGGCGGGGATTCTAACCGTTACACTAGCGGTTATAATATCCGACTGTCAGCCAGGGAATTAGGGTTCAAATCACACACAAAGCGGCTTCGAGTCTATAACTCTGCTGATATAATTCATTAATTAGAACTAATTAATTTTCAGATTAGGTATGACTTCAATTAAGCACATATTCTCCCAAAAATTGTCGGCATAGCCATATCAAACTAACTGTTTGCGTACTTTCACACACACACACACATATATATATATATATATATATATATTATCTCCCAATTTTAAAAATCTCATAATTTATTTCTGAATCCTTATTTTTACAAAACAAATTAATTACATTATGTCAACACGTGTTGGGTTATTTTATGACGAAGACATATTGTTTTATTCATACTTGATGAGTATTATAACATTTTGTAAACTCAATTTTTTTCAATTTACGCCATAGATGAGACCCCAACAGGTAGTACTCCCCAGGGTCAGAGTGGACCTGATAATAATGGCGATAAAGTGGTTCTCCACACACCACAAAGCTCCAGAATAGGAACTTCACCACTAGTTGCAGTTTAACGCCAGGATACTACGACCCTTAGCCATGGCCTTCTAGCGCAGTCAACCTATCTAATTCCGGTTTCGACCCGGCGGTCCAATGGCTTCGGCCCTGGACCGTACAAGTTAACATTGTTGACCCCAGGGGGTCATCCCCCAGACAGCACCTGCTCTCTTGATTTAAATGGTCAGGGCTTGATTTATTGCTCAGTGCTTGAGGTAAACCCCCGCCTTGAGAGGGAACGCCGACGGGATCAACGCATTTTTCTGCCTACCACCCACGAGTTTCGGCTTGTAGGTGAGCCACTTAAAAATGTCCTTGTGTCACGCCCTCATAAATGGGGTGAGAGGCAAATACCTCTAGCACATATATGATAAAAAGGGTTGTTTTTTTTTGCTATAAGGGCAATAGGGTGTAGATAACTGTTGTAGGTGACTCACCTATGACACGAACATTGGACTTACCCAAAGGGTATATTTAACAGAGAAAAGCTACTCAAGTGAGAAGTAGCAGATACATGTCATCGTGTACGTTGGAAACCCTCCTCATTTATACATTGATATATTGCTGAATACACCTGTTCCCTACATTTTAGCTACGTGTTGAGTAATTATTTATTGACCCTTAAACAGGTCATAACAGTGGCGACGAGGAAAAAGATTTTTTCACGGGACCCTAAGCAGAAGCGTCTATATATTTATAAGGACCTACACAATACTACAGTCACGGTACAAAACCGAAAAAAACTCCAGAAAAAACGATACTGAGTCTCAAGAAGACCTTATCTGACTTGATCCAGAACCGAAAAAAAGTTTACAAAGAGACACTGCCATTTGAAACCAGCGCGCTAGGATTACGAAGCTCGTATCCATTTTAAAAGAGAAGTAGCAGATACATGTTCTTCGTGTACGCTGTAACAAGGAAACCTTCCTCATTTGTACATTGATATATTGTTGAATAGATCTGTTCACTACATTTTATCTCCGTGTGGAGTGCTTATTTATTGACCCTTAAACAGGTCATAACAATAACCATATAGTTGCTAGAGCTTGACTTGACCAGCTGATTGATCGGAGGGGTCTCTCCGACCGTTCGTCTAGGCAAAGAGCCCAGGTGGAGTGATTGCATGTGATTGACTGCTCGGCTGCCAAGATTCCGACCTTAAGCATCATGGGTCACCACCCATGGCCAAAAGATAGCTCATTTGGGGGGATTTAGCCCTATGCAGCGGTGCGGTCGGTGTATTCTACTGCCTCAACCGAAAGGCCTAATATATGACCCATATAGTTATTTACTAAGCTTAGCTTAGATGTGGCACAAGGCCAATATTGGGGCACCCAGTGGGAATCGAACTCACTTGCCATATATGGAATATACCACTAATCCAGATCGGATTGTGCCTGGGAGTAATGGCAATAAAGGGGTACTCCACTCCCAGTGTCGCACCGCAGATTTTTCTTAATATATATATATATATATAAAGTCGTCGGGGCGGCCTACTGTCGGTATGAGCCATACAGCGAGGGAGTCTTTACACTTTTCACTAGCGCTAGACCACGGAGATTGTTTTTAGTCTGAGGTGGAGCGTCACACCTACCATCAGCTCCTTACTTTACCGCACAGATCCACGTGCTACTCATACGCTGAGTTGGCGAGTTGGTGAGGGCTGGTATCGAACTAAGAACCTTGATGGTCTCTAGCCGAACGCTCTACCGACTGAGCTATGGTTGAGAATAGAGGAAAGTGTGGATATAGCATTCTGTGTTGTCATATCCACACTTTCCTCTATTCTCAACCACATCCTGACGGATTTATTCAAATCCTTCACTTCTAATATATATATATGTATATATATAATATAATATATATATATATATATATATGATGGACTCTCCCGTCGATCGACGTATGAGTGTTCATACAATGAACATCCACACAGTGATTTGTTTATAGTGGTGAAGGCTTGTGTTGGACCATTCCACACTTTTTGGCACAGTCGATAGGAAAGAATTGGTGCATCAAGGGTTGCCACAAACCCAATCAACGACCGACCTCAGGAATTTTGAATTCAGAGTTATCCCTCTCCTAGACTGGTTACCTACCCAAGGCTGAAGGGCTTAGTCTGCCCTACTATTGGTTAAATAGTAGGGCAGACTGAGCCCTTCAGCCTTGGATAGGTAACCAGTTGCTGGAGGGAGAATATATGGATTCATACCTTTCCCAAGGGTATTAGCGCTATGTGAAATGCCAACAGATTCGTCTAGGAATTGAACTCGAATCGACGATATGTATATATATATGTATATATGGAGGCGCGTGGGCTAATGGTTAGAGTCGTGGAAATGGACTCGTATATATATATATATATATATATATATATATATATATTATGCACACATTATATATATATATATTTTATACATTATATACACACACATATATATGCACATTATATATATATACACATTCACTATATAATATATATATATAATATATATACCCATAGATACATATACACAGACAGCCACAGATTCACACACACACACGCACGCACACACACATATATATATATATATATATATAATATATATATATATATATAATAAAGGAAAACTTCAGAGGGTAAGTAACGGAACATCAAGAAGCACATCACACATATTACATACCACCCCTTCTTTCTCATATTCTTCCTATCCAACTCTTCTCTCTCTCCCTCCCTCCCCCTCTCCCTCTCCCTCAACCCCCCTCTCTCTCACTCTCTTCATTATTCCCGGGGTGGGGGACCTATCAATAAGCCTTTGTTGTCAGCGGAAACCATAGACTTGACTCAGCAACCAATGTTCTGCCCTAGCAAACGCGAGTTGCACAAAAAATAAAATAAATAAAATAAACAAAAAAAAAAAAACCCCAAAAAACTCTAGTTTCTCCCTCTGTGAATTGAAGGGAGACATTTTTTGTTGCCTCGGTACGGAAATGAAATTGCGCGGGAATTCGTCTAAGACAAAGGGAGATAATCAATAACAACAAGGGGAAATTTACGCTTCAATGCGTTCTAATTAGCTTAGACCAGCACCTACACCCGTTCACGTACATACCGACTTATAAAAGTGCACTGTATCACACACTTAACAACCCTATCTTCTTCTTCTTCTTCTTCTTCTTCTTCTTCTTCTTCTCTCTCTCTCTCTCTCTCTCTCTCTCATCCCTCTCACCCTTCTCTCTCTCTCTCTCTCTCTCTGAGAGGGTAGGGTACGCTGGAAGGTTGTGCATTGCTTAATTTAGACCAGCACCTACATCCATCACCTCTCTTCTTGTTCTTCTTCACTGCCACACACCCTTTTTTTTTTTTCTTCTTCTTCTTCTTCTTCTTCTTCTCTTCTTCTTCTTCTTCTTCTTCTTCTTCTTCTTCTTCTTCTTCACTGTCCGACACATACAACTTATAAAGTTCACTGTATCACACAACTCCCCAACCCTATTTCCCCCTCTCTCTCTCCCTCTCTCTATCTCTCTCCCTGTCTCTCTCTCTCTCTCTCTCCCTGTCTCTATTTCTCTCTAGTTCTGTTACTATATAACCCACATATACAGGCACACATACATAAATAAATACCAGGGTAAGTCAAATGTTTGGCAGTACGCGTTAGTTTGTGCCACATATATCACGTGACCGATCAGATGGTACGCTGGCATGTGGCAGATGGTACGCTGTCATTTGGTACGCTGGCATGTTGTTCATTGCTTCACTTTGACCCACAGAACTGGGATCGATGCAATTTGGTCGGAGTGTCTTTGTGACGCGTTGAAAAATTAGTGTAAATAAGATAACACACTGTTAATAAAAACAACGTATATTGAATATAAAGTTTTTAAGTGCCATCCTTAAGTACCATCCTTGAAAAGGGCTTAAAGAAAGTCCTGTGTTATGGAATCCTTTGGTGATCCTTGAAGATCTATCCTGCGTATTGGTAAAGGTCCAGTGATTTATTCCTATGTCCGTCGTCCAGGGATGTCACAGTAATTATGACCAGTTGTGTCAGTTTAAGTATTGTATCAACCTCAGAGTACTGCCAGTGATTGGCCAAGAGATAGATCACATGATTCTGGCTATTCTATAAATAGGAGCGGAGATCTTTCACATACCTTATATATAATATTCTCAACATTGAATTAGTACGTTTTGCACTCTAGGTCGGATAGAAAAAACACGCGGATGAGCTTTGTCTGGCGTTTTGTTTTATGTGGACTTAGTTCTTTATATAATTATTTTTAGCAGCAAAGTCTATTTCTTCTAGTGGCAATTTTCTTATTTCAGCAATCCCGAATTCCCTGTGGGTCTGTGAGAAACTTTATTTTTGGCGATTCGGCTTCCGACTAAAAATTTACAATTCAGACCGAGTGTTTTTAGAAAAATTATAGCCATCCCTGTCATCGTGGCCAGGTCAGTGTGGGCTAAAATTTAGGCCCGAAAAACCGAGGCTACGATTCTGACAGCTCAATATTCATATCATCAGATTTGACAGCCTCAGCAAGCATCTCATATTTAGGTCACTATTGCAACCTTTTCTTCTATCTATAAACACAAAGTAAAATCAGAATTTATATGATATTTAGATTTTTGCATTTTGCATTTTAACAGAATCATTTACGTTAACCAATAAAAAAAAACTTCTACACTTTCCTTTTTAGTTAAAAATTAGGTGACGTCAATGTTGTTCGAGATATGACTGACTAATCAGCGCAGGGCAGCGTCGTCAGTTATGTTATTAACTGGTTTCATAGGGAGGTTTTTGTCTTCCAACATAATACCCCCCCCCGACAGTCAGACGCCGTCGATCAAACTCTAACTCACTGCTTTTTTGTTCAACGCCAACAGAAAAATGGCTTTAAATAGAGTATGCCAACGCAGTCCCCGGCCTCTGTACACCTGGTTGGCTAATTCTACAGCCAATCATCGTTTAGAGTAGTTTTTATAATCAGGATCGCGTGGCTCAGACATTTAAAAAAAATAATACATTATGTTATCAACTGGTTTCTTAGGGGGTTTCGGGTCTTCTTTATTTAAAAAAAATAATACATTGGCATAGCTGGGATGATACTTTTGGTGTAAAATTTAATTGAGAAGTAAAAAAAAAAATGTACTCATCGGGTTATATTGTTTTGAAAATATTCTCCCAGAGTAGAAATCGAACCCCAAATTCCTCGATCGCGTGGCTCAGGCATCTTTTAAAATGATACATTATATTATTCACTGGTTTCTTAGGGGGTTTCGGGTCTTCTTTATTCTTAAAAATAATACATTGGCATAGCTGGGATGATACTTTTGGTGTAAAATTTAATTGAGAAGTAAAAAAAATGTACTCATCGTGTTATATTGTTTTGACAATATTCACCCAGAGTAAAATCGAACCCCAAATTCCTCGGCCAGTATGTCCATTGTGCTGACCAATCGAATACCCGGAGGCTACACATAAATCCTGATATATACTTAATCAGAATGAAATGGACATAAGCAGAATTCATTGCTCCATGAAAGAGAAATGGACATCAGTAGTCAGTCAATCCGTAATTATTGAGATGGAAAAGTTCCGACAACTTTAATCTATTTGGCTGACCATCTGTCCTTCCCACTGTCCCTCATGTGGCTCCCTCTAGCGGCACCCTCCCTCTGCCTCTTCACATCTATATATATTTCAACATTATTACCTTCGCCGGCATTACAATGAATCTTTCTCCGAATCAATCGATTGAACTATAATAATCTATTTCGTAGTACCAAGAATATATATTTAATTTTATTCTATCATATGACAGGACTGTATTATCTTAATCTATTTCTTTGTTCCGATACTGGCTTGTCGGTGGTGGTTGGTGGTTATTGTCACATGACATGCCACTGGGTGGAATATACCACTTTGATATAAATATTGTTCGTAGTTTTTACGATGCATTTCTATATAGAAAAATCTTTTCAATGCATTTCTATAGCAGACACCAAAAACTACGTCACTGCTTACGTCACATTATCCACAATCGTCATAACATGGAATAAATACACTCAAAATTTGAACATGCGGAATATACCACTTTGATATAAATATTGTTCGTGGTCTTTACGATGAATTTCTATATAGAACATTTTTTCAATGCATTTCTATAGCATAATCCTTTTCAATACATTACTACAAAAAAATAAATAAATAAAAAATTAAGGATTTTTTAATTGCAAAAATATTATAACGAATTTCTATAACCATTTTAAGGCTGAAATGCCTTAAAATGGTTATAGAAATTCGTTATAATATTTTTTGCAATTAAAAAATCCTTAATGCATTTTTTAATGATTTTTATCGCAAAAATATATTAACATATTTATATCGTATAATGAATATATACCAGTGTATATTTAATTGTATTTTATCATATGACAGGACTGTATTATCTTAATCTATTTCTTTGTTCCAATTCCGGCTTGTCGGTGGTAGTTGGTGGTTATTGTCACATGACATGCCACTGGGTGGAATATACCACTTTGATATAAATATTGTTCGTGGTCTTTACGACGCATTTCTATATGGAATTTTTCTTCAATGCATTTCTATAGCATAATCCCTTTCAATACATTACTTAAAAAAAAATACGGATTTTTTTTATTGCAAAAATATTATAACGAATTTCTATAACCGTTTTAAGGCATTTCAACAACAATCCATTTTTAATGATTTTTATCGCAAAAATATTTTAACGAATTTCTATCGTATAATGAATATACATATTTAAATACCTTTCTACAATAAACAGTTATATATGCTTTTTATAGCAAGAGCATTTTCAATGCATTTCAAAAGTATACGCCTTTTCATTACATCTATTAATAATGGAGATTCGCTTCCGGTTTTTGTCTGTACAAAAACAACGTCACTGCCTACGTCACATTACTCAAAATCGTCATAACATAGAATAAATACACTCAACATTTGAACATGCAATATTAGACAGTCCTCATTGTTTTTTTAAAACAAGTTTTAATAAATACATGACTGGTATTATATATCTATATATAGTTTGTTTTATTTTAATAGATATTTAAAGTTTACATTTCAAATTGTTTTATTTTTAATCCTTTAATGAATTTGATGATTTTACTTACTTAGGGTACAAACTCGCTGACATTGAATTTTTAACTCCCACCATTGAGGCAATATGTTTCAGAAAATCTATTTTTACATCGCCCGGGAGGTGTTTTTTTATTTTGCTAGTTTCTATAACAAATCATTAAAGTGATTTTTATATCAGGAGCTTGTTAACGCATTTCTATAGTATAATCCTTCCTTTTCAATACATTTCTCTACCAAAACCAATTTGAATGCATTTTTATAGCAAAAGCATTTTCCATGTTTGGTTCCTTTGGTATTGTTATATGTTCGGGCATCCATAAGTCAACGTACCAGTGTATATTTAATTTTATTCTATCATATGACAGGAATATATTATCTTAATCTATTTCTTTGTTCTGATACTGGCTTGTCGGTGGTGGTTGGTGGTTATTGTCACATGACATGCCACTGGGCGGAATATACCACTTTGATATAAATATTGTTCGTGGTCTTTACGACGCATTTCTATATAGAAAAAATCTTTTCAATGCATTTCTATAGTATAGACCATTTTCAAAATATTTCTACAACAATTTGTTTTAGAGAATTTTTTTATTGCAAGAATATTTTAACGAATTTCTATAGTAGTATAAGTATAATACATTTCAACAACAGAGCATTTTAATGATTTTTTATTGCAAGGATATTTCAACGAACTTCTATAGTAAAAGGAATAAAAATATTTGAATACATTTCTACAATAAATATTTTTAGATACGTTTTATAGCAAGAGCATTTGCAATGCATTTTTATAGTATAAACCATTTTCCATACATTTCTACAACATAATTTTTTTAAAGAATTTTTTTATTGCAAAAACATTTTAACGAATTTCTATAGTATAACCCTTTTAAGGCATTTTAAAAACAATGCATTTTTAATCATTTCTATCGCAAAAATATTTTAACGAATTTCTATCGTATAATGAATATATATATTTGAATACCTTTCTACAATAAATCTTTTAGATGCTTTTTATAGCAAGATCATTTTCAATGCATTTCTATAGTATACGCTTTTTCATTACATCTATTAATAATGGAGATTCGTTTCCAGTTTTTGTCTGTACCAAAAACCACGTCACTGCTTACGTCACATTACCCGAAATCGTCATAACATAGAATAAATACACTCACAATTTGAACATGCAATATTAGACAGTCCTCATTGTTTTTTAAAACAAGTTTTAATAAATACATGACTGGTATTATATATCTATATATAGTTTGTTTTATTTTAATAGATATATTTAAAGTTTATATTTCAAATTGTTTTATTTTTTAATCCTTTAATGAATTTGATGATTTTACTTACTTAGGGTACAAACTCGCTGACATTGAATTTTTAACTCCCACCATTGAGGCAATATGTTTCAGAAAAATCTATTTTTACATCGCCCGGGAGGTGTTTTTTTTATTTTGCTAGTTTCTATAACAAATCATTAAAGTGATTTTTATATATCAGGAGCTTTTTAATGCATTTCTATAGTATAATCCTTCCTTTTCAATACATTTCTCAACCAAAACCAATTTGAATGCATTTTTATAGCAAAAGTTTTTTCCATGTTTGGATCCTTTGGTATTGTTATATGTTCTGGCATTAATAAGTCAACGTACCTGTGTATATTTAATTTTATTCTATCATATGACAGGAATATATTATCTTAATCTATTTCTTTGTTCCGATACCGGCTTGTCAGTGGTGGTTGGTGGTTATTGTCACATGACATGCCACTGGTCGGAATATACCACTTTGATATAAATATTGTTTGTGGTCTTTACGATGCATTTCTATATAGTAATTTTTTCAATGTATTTCTATAGTATAAACCATTTTCAATACATTTCTACAACAATTTTTTTAAAAGAATTTTTTAATTCTATAGTATAACCGTATTGAATACATTTCAACAACAGAGAATTTTAATGTTTTTTTATTGCAAGGATATTTCAACGAATTTCTGTAGTAAAATGAATACATATATTTGAATACATTTCTACAATAAATATTTTTAGATGCGTTTTATAGCAAGAGCATTTTCAATGCATTTCTATAGTATACTATTTCATTACATTCTCATAAGAAATTATTTAAATGCTTATTTAGAGCAAGAGCTTTTTAAAGCATTTCTATAGTAGAATACTTTTCAATACCTTTCTACAACAAACATTTTTAAATGCTTCTTTATAGCAAGAACATTTTAATGCATTTCTGTGGTATACACTTTTTTATTAAATTCCAATGAGAAATTATTTAAATGCTTATTTGGAGCAATGGATATTTAAAGAATGTCTGTAGTAGAACACTTTTCAATACATTTCTACAACAAACATTTTAAAATGTTTTTTTATAGCAAGATCATTTTAATGCATTTCTATAGTATATGCTTTTTCATTGCATGGCTACAATAAATCATTTAGATACGTTTTTATAGTAAGAGCTTTTTAATGCAATACTATAGTATAATATATTTCTCTGAGTGTCCACTGGACACATGGCCTAGTGGATAAGGTAGTTAGGTTAAGACAGTTCTAAGTGACAGTTATCTGACCGGCGGCAGTAACATAGAAACATAATTAACGCAGCTCTTACTCGAGCTATGGTTAGCGGAATGAGAACAGGATACTCCCGTGGATTGAATAAAGGGTTAGGTTCAAAGTTCCGTGATGGCTCCCGATTACGTCAAGAAGGTTCCCGATTACGACTAGAAAGTTCCCGATTTCGAAAAGAAGGTTCCCGAGTCCGAAAAGAAGGTTCCCGAGTCCGAGAAGGTTCCCGAGTCCGACAAGAAATACCTGAAGAAGGCTGGAGGGCATATCGGCCGAAACATTGTACAGATAACAATGAAGATGAGGACAATAGTTCGAATAACGCAAATAATACTAAAGTTTTTTTAATACATTTCTATACCAAACGAATTTAAATGCATTTTTATTGCAAGAGACTTTGCCATGTTTGGCTCTTTTGTTATTAAACGAAACTTAAATGTGTTATTGAACTTATTAACATAAGCGTATCTGAAGCTCACCCGAGCCTCAAATTTTAGCTCTCAACACGAAACAAAAAATAAACTAAGTGATAGATAAAATCATAAACTGGGGCATTTGTAAGTCAAGATACCACTGTATACTAAATTTTATTCTACCATAAGACAGTTATGAATTATGTTAATTTATTTCTTTGTTCCGATACCGTTTCATCTTCTCCCTGCTTCTTGATCAGAAGATTTCTCTTCCGTTCTCCCCCTATATATATATATATATATATATATATATATTTCTTTATCTTCCTCTTTTGTCTCTTGACAGAAGATTCCTCTTCGGTTGCACGATATTCAACAAACCTACGTGGGTTATTTAATGCCACTGAGCGTAATGTATCTCTCTGACATAAATATTGTTCACAAAGTCCTTCTAATACATTTCTATATAGAAACACTATTTGTACATTTCTATAGTATAACAATTTTCAATACATTTTTAGAACAAGCATTGTTAAATGATTTTTGTGTAGCAATAGAATTTGATGAATTTATATTGTGTAAACCTTTTTGAATAGATTTCTACATCAAAGCCTCTTAAATGGTTTTTAAAACAAGAGCATTTTAATGTATTTCTATAGAATACGTTTTTTTTTATTTCAATTGTATACGCGTTTTTATTTCATTCCTATAACAAATCTTATAAATAATTTTTTTTATAGCAATAGCTTTTTAATGAATTACTATTTCTTTTCAATACATTTTTATACCAATACCAATTTATATGCATTTTTGTAGCAAGCATTTTTTCAAGTTTGATTTCTTTGTTATTAAACAAAATCTAATTGTTTTATTGAACTTATTAACATAAGCATAAATGAAGCTCACTCAAGCCTCAAATTTTAGCTCTCAACACGAAACAAAAAATAAACTAAGTGATAGGAAAAAATCATAACCTGGGGCACTTGTAAATCAAGATACCACAGTATACTAAATTTTATTCTACCATAAGACAGTTATGAATTATATTAATCTATTTCTTTGTTCCGATACCGGCTTGTCATTGGTGGTTGGTGGATAATATCACATGACACGCCACTGGGCGGTATATACCACTTTGATATAAATATTGTTCACGGTCTTTACGATGCATTTCTATATAGAAAAATCTTTTCAATTCATTTCTATAGTACACACTCTTTTCTATACATTTTTACAATAAGCCTTTTTAAATTGTTTTGTATAGCAAGAGAATTTTAATGAATTTATATATCATAAACGTTTTCAATACATTTCTACAATAGAACGTTTTAAATGCTCTTTTATAGCGAGAATATCTTTAATGCATTTCTATAGTATACGCTTTTTCATTACATTCATTAAACCAATCATTTTTAATTATATTTCTATAAAAAATCATTTTTATAGTAAGGCCTTTTTAATGCATTTCTATTGTTGAACCCTTTTCAATACATTTGTATGCCAAACCGATTCAATGCATTTTTATTCATTGAGTTATTTCAGGTTTGGTTCCTTTGTCAAATGACATATAAACCAAGGTTAAAGAGCCTACTCTGCCCTACTATTTACCCATAGCTGGAGAGAGAGTATGATTCATACCTTTCCCAAGTGAATTTCTTAAGTGGGGTTCAACAGGTTTGAATTCAGAGTTTTCCTTCTCCTAAACCAGTTGCCTAACCAAAGTTAGAGCATACTCTGCCCTACTATTTATCCATAGCTGGAGGGAGAGTAGAATTCATACCTTTCCCAAAGGTATTAGCGCCAAGTGAAATGCAAGGATTTGAACTCGGGGCGACGAGTCCATTTCCTATGACTTTAACTATTACACCATGCGGTTCCATGTGTCTTCCGTGTAAGATAACCCAACAAAGGTTACCATGCCGTAAAATCCGACCAAACAACAATCGCATTCAAAAGTAGCCTTTCTTCATGTGTCACACGAAGATCCATCATAGAGACAAAGTTCTCCTCTTCTTCACAAATTCCTTTCTTTCTTTCTTTCTTTCTTTCCTAATATCTTCTTTTTCTTTCTTTCTTTATTTCTTCCTTTCTTTCTTTCTCTCTTTCCTAATATCTTCTTCTTTTATCTCTTTCTCTTTCTTCTTTCTTTCTTTTTCTTCTCTTTCTTCTTTCTTTCTAATATCTTCTTACTCTTTCTTTCTTTCTTTCTTTCTTTCTTTCTTCCTTTCTTCCTTTCTTTCTTTCTTCTTTCTTAATATCTTCTTACTCTCTTCTTTCTTTCTTTCTTTTCTTTCTTCATTCCTTTCTTTCTTTCTCTCTTTCTTAATATCTTCTTACTCTCTTTCTTTCTTTCTTTCTTTCTTTCTTCATTCCTTTCTTTCTTTCTCTCTTTCTTAATATCTTCTTACTCTTCCTTTCTTTCTTTCTTTCTCTCTTTCTTAATATCTTGTTACTCCTTCTTTCTTTCTTTTTTCTTTCTTTCTTTCTCTCTTCCTCTCTTTCCTAATATCTTCTTAGTCTTTCTTTCTTCCTTTCTTTTCTCTCTCTTTCTTTCTTTCCTAATATCTTCTTACTCTTTCTTTCTTTCTTTCTTTCTTTCAATGTCATTTTCTCAATGTCCCTCTCTCTGAGAGAGAGAGAGAGAGAGAGAGAGAGAGAGAGAGAGAGAGAGAGAGAGAGATAGAAGCGGGGTGTGCATTGTTTTGACTATGTTATGTCAGTACCTCAATATTTATTCCCGATAAAGAAGAGGAACAACAGAGAGAGACAGACAGACAGACAAACAGACGGACAGAGACAGAGACAGAGAGAGGGGGAATGAGGGGAAGATGGAGATAGACGGAGAGATATAGAACGGGGTAGAGAGAGAGGGGTGCATTATTTTCACTTATTGATTTACAGGAAGAGGTCGCCCAGGAAAAGAGACAGAAAAAAAAAAAAATTCCGTGCTTCGCTCCCCTGCCCGGCACCTTCTTCGTCCTTTCACTCCCTATTATTCAAACCACGGCAGCCCCAGACGTTAGAACTGGCAATTAACTATCAATAACGTATGTCTGGCGAACTGATAGACAGGACAATGCAACACTTCCCCGGTTGCGAACGGTGCGGACGGTGGAAATCGTTTAACTGATTTGGGTTAGGGGGATGGGGGTTGGTCCTCTTACTACCAGGCATCCACATGCACGACTGGAGCATACGACAATCAAGCGTCTCGCTCTCATACTCCACCCACCCACATCCGCTATTCCAACACCCATATCAGTACTCCAGTCACCATACACAATGACATCATGCCATCCTTCACCAACGCACCGACACACAACAACCTCCGCCCATGTGTGTAGGGGTGGGGGGTGGGGTATGTTTCAGAAATTCCCAGTTCATGGAATTGGTTGCTCGTCTGAATGAATCCGAAGAAGTTTGGGACCACTTGGGCGATCTGGCTTTTACGGGTATGAAAAGTGTTCTATAGCTTAAATGGGAATTAACATCTCTCTCTTT
>CM042182.1:35941135-35944654 GCA_023376005.1 Doryteuthis pealeii | reverse complement strand
AAAGAAGAGAGAGATTTCAATGTCACAATACACTAATCTTTACACTAATGAATTTAAGAAAATAATAGCATACTAATATATATATATATATATATTATATATATATATATATATATATATATATATATTCTCACTGATTCTTACATACTGTCGGATTCACTTCTATTTCTCTTCACACACACACCACACACAACTCACACACACACACACACACACAACAAATATATATATATATTATATATATATATATATATATATTAGTATGGGATTGTCCTGTTTCAGCTTTTACTGGAACGTGTATCAAATTTCAGTATTATTGGAAAAGTGCTCAATAAAAATAGAGTGTTATATAATATAATAGAATAAATATATAAAGGTTTTACATATCTATTTATTTGATGACAAAGGAACAGTCACAACCGTTCGGTTTCATGCATGCGTAAGTGAAAACAATCTTCAGGTGACGTTGTTTCAAAAGATTGTTTGCACTTACGCATGCATGAAATCGAACGGTTGTGACTGTTCATCAAATAAGTAGATATGTAAAACTTTATATATTTATTATATATATATAATATATATATATATATATATATATATATGTATATGAAAAGTTAAAATGGATATTAATCCGACAATATGAAGAAAAGTTTTAGAAAAGACACAACAAAATGTTATATTGTTTTGCTGCAAAACGTTTGTTTCGACCCTATGAAGAGATTTTTTCAAAGCAAATGGAACGAAATAAAAATATTAAAAAACAAAAACAAAAAAATGCTTATAATTTAAAAAATAAAATTTATTTTATTTTTAAACACAAAATACGCATTTTTAAAACATTTTTTTTAAATTTCCGGTAATGAGCAGAGCGTTCTGTGCCTCGGGATCTATGATATTTTTATTTCGTTTTTTCCATTTGCTTTGAAAAAGACCTCTTCATAGGTCGAAACAAACGTTTGTCAGCAAAAATTACATTTTGTTGTTCTTTTCTATAAATTTTCTTCATATTGCGATTAATATCCATTTAACTTTTCATATATATATATATATATATATAATAAAATATATATATAATATATATAATATATATATATATATATATATATATATGAGTAAATATATAAAGGTTTTACATACTATACTATTGATGACAAAGGAACAGTCACAACCGTTCGATTTTGCTGCGTAAGTGCAAACAATCTTTTGAAACAATGTCACTGAAGATTGTTTTGCACTTACGCATGCATGAAACCGAACGGTTGTGACTGTTCTTTTGTAATCAATAAATAAATATGTAAAACCTTTATATATTATTTTATCATATTATATAAAGCTCTATTTTTATATTGAGCACTCTTCCAATATACTGCAATTTTGACACACCGTTCCAGTAAAAGCTGAACCAGGACAATCCCATACTATATATATATATATATATATATATAATATATTATATATGTGTGTGTGTGGTGTGTGTGTGTGAAGAGAAATAGAAGTGAATCCGACAGTATGTTAGAATAGTGAGAAATTTGAAAAACACAGCTTTAAATAAACACAGGTGTAAATAGGTGAGTATCACAGTCTTCCTCATTATTATGTGATAACACTTTTTACTCTTCCTTATATCAACAAAAGCCCTGAAAAGATCTATTTAACAGATCGAAACACTGCAGTGTCGGCTAATAAACTTACCACTCTTTTATTTAAACCTGTGTTTTTTCAAAATTTTCTCACTATACCACACACACACACACACACACACACACAACACACACAGACATATAATTATATATATATATATATATATATATATATATATATATATTATATATATATAATATAATTGATTTAAACAAAGCTCCCTAAATTAAGTCTCATATAGTCGAAATAAATTTATTATTGAATAACGGTATTGAGTTTTTCCTTCCTTTCAAAGATAAATATTGCTCTGTATATAATCTATACAGATTATTATACATTGAGCTCTCTGTAGTGATTTAAAGATTCACTGCATTTATCAAACAATAATAATACAGTGTGGTCTTAGAAATCACATTATAGAATCATCCCTTATTACCAAGTCTTGGATAACTCAAACACACACACACTCACACACACACCACACACACCACACACACACATATATATATATAATATATATATATATTATATATATATATAAAGGAAAAGGGCTTAAACACTGGATATTCAGCGATTATGGTTCATTTACACACGTGGGTATCTAAGAGACCCTACGAGTTTCTTCAGATCACTTTCAATATTTGAAGATCTTTAAGCCTTTTTCTTCATAAAATTACTTTGCTCTGTTTATAAAAGTAAACATTGAGCTCTCAAAATCGGACATGAACCTTGCAGCACCCAACAGTTGTAGAAAGAACCAGTTTAGAATCATCCTACTACCAAAGAACTTGTACCCCACCAAAGAATATATATATATATATATATATATATATATATATATATAATATATATATGTGTGTGTGTGATAATAATATATATATATATATATAATATCATTTATTTATGAGATAATTATAATTTATATATAGATATATGAGATAATTATATTATATATATATATATATATATATATATATATAATATATATATTATATATGTGTGTGTGTGTGCATAATTAATATATATATATATATATAATTTATTCTATGAGATAATTCAGAATTCTTTTTACCCATTGGTTCAAGGCTATATATATATATAATATATATATATATATATATATTATATATTATATATATCATTTATTTATGAGATAATCTATTATATAAGATATATGAGATAATTATAATTATATATAATATATATATGTGTGTGTGTGTGTGTGTGTGTATAATAATATATATATATATATATATCATTTATCTATGAGATAATTCACAATTTGTTTGTTACCATTGGTTTCAAGGCAATGTGTCATCGGCCTATCTGCAAGACTAAGCGTTTTTAATAGAATTATTTTTAATTTCCATCAATTAATATCTTATTTATGGAAAGAAAATTATCATTAAAAATCCTCCGTATATCCACAATGCATATCCATGGAAATGCACACCAATAGATTTGCACATGATTATTTCAAATTTCTACGAGAACTCATGTATGATAAAGAATTAATTGATTATATACAGAGCAATATTTGCACTTTCAGTAAGAAAGAAAAACACAACAAACCGTCATTTAGCTTTTAGAATGTTGGTGGGGGTATCGGAGTTTGATCACCTCTGATAGGGTCAGCATGGCTAGGGAAGTCTAATGCTGGAAGACCCGAAACTTCCCAATGAACCATGCAGATAACATCACTGACGACAACCACTAGCGCCCCAAATGTAGGAGCGTATATTTAAAGTTCCAAATTTATTTCAACTTGTAACTTAATAATTTTAGCAAAATTAGCGGCCTCGGGAAAATTCCGTTTCCAGAGATGTGAAATGCAAACAGCCTCGTTCAGGATTTGATCTCGGTTCAACTTGTCTAGTT
>CM042182.1:35906135-35928635 GCA_023376005.1 Doryteuthis pealeii | reverse complement strand
ATGCAGCATGGTCTTAGTCATTGGAACACACATCTTTTATTAATTTTATATCAGAATCTCCACACAGACAGAAAAGGGGTCGGTGTGTGCGTAACAACATACAAAGCAGAGACGTATAGACACACTGAGATAGCTAACCTTGGACACCTGGCTTTGGGGTTTTCCTTTCTTACAATTTAAATTCCAACATCTGACACGCTATTTCCTATAATGTCGACACAAATATCTACTTATCTATTATTATTATACTAAAGCTGAGAGAATCACATTTTATTTCCTAAAACCTTTTCTGCTGTTTAGTTTAATGACGCAAAATTCATACTAAAATATACCTTGCTTTTAAAATTGGGTTAAGTTTGAAAAAAAATCCCTTTTAGTTGGTTCTAATTAGTCGTAATTAGCAATTAATTCAAACATTGACCCGTCTCCCACACACATTCTGCATATTACTTTCACCCTCTCTATTTATATCTTGATTACCCCCTCCTTATATATGTTAGTCTCTCTATGTGAGTAGGAGGGAGATGGGAGAGTTATTGTGTTAGAGATATTTAACTACTCACTTTATTTGTATGTTAAGATTCACTGACGAAATTGTAGCTGAATAAAATTACATGATCCATTTCAATCTAAATTTGGTCAAACGTTTCCTTTCTTAAAAATCTTACAAAATTATTTTAATGTTTTCTTTTTAAATATTGAATTGTTTTTTTTAATACGACCGGAGAGGTCGTATTTAAAAAAAAATTAATTCAATTCACTTTGCAAACTCTCTTTTCTCTAATCCTAGAGACTGCCAAAATGTTGTAGCATTTTCATTTTTAAAACGAATTAAAATTAATTAAATCGATTATTTAAGGTCGAATTTTTGTCCTTGCCTCCTGTCCTGAAAAACGCTGAGCAGTGCCTGTTGAAAATCCTTCCGTGCTACATTTGAACTCCCTAGCTATCTGAAGACGTTTTTCTCGAAAAGTTAATGCGATATGATTATTATTTTTGTTTTTTTAATTTTTTTACTCCGGACATACATAAAAAAACAGTGGCTATGTTTACGATATATTTAATCAAAATTGACCGTGAAAAAAACAATATATTATTTAGAATTTTAAGGTTTATAACAGTTTCTTCTTAGGAATCAATAAAATAAAATAATAAATACCCCCATTTGAAAAAAGTTTTGTTTTTTTTTGTTTAAATACGCAGAAAAAAAGACGATCTAAAAGATTCCCGTGAATTTGTTTACAAAAAAAAAAAAAATGGTCGAAAGAAAATATCCCATGACCTATCTTTGTATGGGAGGTCGTTGTTTATAAAAATGATTATCACAAATTTGGGAATTATCTGATTTTAATTTAAAAAATTCTGTGTTGACTTATTGATAAACGAATTATTACTGAATCGTTTCAATTAAACTGATTCAATGGAAATAAATCGAAATTCTTTAAAAGAAATATTACAATTTTCCCCTACCATAGCACAATTAATTTATATACCTAATTAATACATAGAATTGATTTAAAATATGAATCGCTTAATTTTAAGTTTCAAATTTCATATTTTTACATTCTAAAAACAAATCTTTATTTAGAAAAGAGTCAACTTCAGTATTGTTATCTAATAATCTTTGGAGAAAATTCAATTGTTAGGCCCCGACCCTTTTAGACAGAACACATATCGATGTATATTTTTCACTGATATTCTAGAAACTAATTATATACAAAAGCAACAGAGTAAAGAAAATCTTGAAGAAAGTGATTTTCACACTTAATTTTCCGTTTTTCAGTAATTATTTTCTAATAGAATCGGTCCCTTATTTTTTTTTTCATTTCACATCATCAGTTTTTTGTCTTTTTAATTATACTGTAATTAGTTTCACCTTAATATAACTCCATCGATATTTTGTGCTCCCAAACTATGGGGAGATCAAAATTAAGTGATCTGAAAAAAATTAGAAAGTTTTTACACAAAATAACTGATGCATTATAAAAATCATTTATTGATGAATCAACTCTGAAAAAAGAATTATCATTATCATATAATTGTAGAATAATAGCAAGTTTATTCTTTTTTTTGCAGCCCGGTACCAAATGTTCCACGGCACGGTATCGGCCCTCTGGCCCGGGGTTTGAGGACCTCTCCCTGAGAAGATATCTCGCCTCAATTAATTCCTCTTAGATAATTCGCTCCTTGGTATCACACTTGTCTCTTCTGCTAAACCAGGATTCATATGACCCTAACGTGCCTCACCTAACCCCGGGATCAACAACTCAACCCCAGGTGTCGAGATGCACTTTAACTAACGCTTATGTCAGCAACACCGTTGTGCTATGTGTGATATGTCATATGAAGTCTTGCTGAGAGGAAGTGGCTCTGTGGATCGGTTGGTTGGTTGGCTGGTTGGTTATATTAGGCCGTAGTCAGTTCAAAACTCACAGACTCCAATTACATACTTTCAAATCCTTTTAAACATGTAAAGACTTCATTATCTCACAAATAAGTATTACATTCGAACAATAATTTATATAGTTAATTAATAGATAAAATTCATTTAAAATTGTAAACAAGAATGAAAGTAAACACTGTGTTGAAGGGGGGTCTGCAATCAAGTCCGACCAAATGTTCACTGGTCTCTGGTCCGACGCAAATTTTCACTGGTCTGACGCAAATTTCACTGGTGTTGCAAGATGGGTATATTATTCTGACTTTTGTGAGCTAGGACTACTAATGGAAGGGGGAGGAAGAAATAAATAAATAAGAGATGATAAAGGTTTAAAAAATAGTGATGAGCACAAAACAGGATAAACAATGATTTGACCGTAGCGTGACCCCCGAACTGAGAATTGAGTGGCAACCGGAAGTCGGTGTGTTGACCGCAACCGGATGTCGGGTGTTGACCGGAAGTCACGTGTGACGTGGAACAACGAAAAGAAATATATCGGGTCTTTTTTGCCTTCCGCGCCGGGTAGGGTACGGGTATCGGGACCCTCGTACGGCTAGTAGTGGGGGTCCAGTTCTAATTAAGTATGTGCTCTCTCCCTCTTTCTCTCTGCCTTTCCTCTGCTTCCGAGTACAACAACCGAACAATACCCGGAAATAAAAGCTAAGCAGTTGTGACGACATATTTCCTCGTGTATAATTTCTATCAAAACACCATTTTAGCACTGTGAATTTTGAGGCATGTGACGAGACCCGGTAATACAATGTATGCGCGCGCCGCCACCCTTAACAGTTTACCCGTTTTATACTCGGGAAAGGGGACATATGCTTAAACACATTGTACGACATACAGCCAACCAACTTGGCCTATGCGGACCGTAATTGATCCCACTGGGTTCTCTAGTCGCGACAAATTTCCACGCCGACCAATGTTCACCGGACTCTTGTCCGACGCAAATGTTCACTGGACTCGAGATTGTCCGACGCAATCGTTCAAATGAAAATTTTCACGTCCGAGACGCAAAAAACTTTCCGAGCGCAAAACCTCCTGTTCCGAAGCAAATGTTGTCAAACCATGGTCGGACGAGCAATGTTTTCACTGGTCCTGCGCTCTAGTACCGAGACCGAGCAATGTTCACTGGACTCTTGTCGCGACGCAAGATGCTATGCACTGGACCTCTGTCGCACGCAAATGTTCACTGGGACTCTTTGTCCGACGCAAAGTTCACCTTACCCGACCTAGAATTATTCACTGGGTCTCATGATGCTGCCGGAGACGGCAAAACTGGACTCTTGTCCGACGCGGAATGCTTCCACGGTATCTGCTATAGTCCATTTCATGACGGCAAATGACTCACTGATGCTATGCATACGACCTGACATTGGCGAGGGCTACGGTAGTACAACCTTGTGGTTTCTCTCCATAACGCCTACCGATGATCTGCTAATATAGCATAATTCATAATTCATATAACATAATAATCAATACTCATCCACATACCACTGGTTGTTTCGACAGTTTTATGTTCATCAGTAGTTGATAGACGCGACACGCGCGACCCGAACCTAGTGCTTCACAGCGAAACCCGACTAGTCTTAGTCTCACCCGAGTCGGTAACGCGTTAGTATCCGACAGCTGTCATTAGAGGGGCGGTGTTTAACTGCTAAATACATATCTGTTTCTCCTGAATGTTTGAGATGAGGCTTGAAGATTAGTTTCGCGTTATTCGACCTAATGTCCCATCTTCATTGGTTATTGTTGTGACAACCCCGTTTCTGTCGGATATACCCTCCGGCCTTCTTCAGGTATTTCTTGTCGGACTCGGGAACCTTTCTGGATTCGGGAATCTTCTTTCGAACTCAGGAAGGTTTCCGAGTCGAGAAGGTTCCCGAGTCCGACAAGATACCTAAGAAGGCCGGGTATATGACCGAAACGTTGTAAGTTTAACATAAAGATGAGTAACGGAGCTAGTCGAACTACGCAGATAAATTAACATACATCGTGAGATTTTACGATCACCAAGAGATCCCAATCTCTAACAGATGTTGCAGTCTACACAGGTAGCCACAAAAAGCCGGTTTCGGATGCAATAATCCCTTCGCTTTATAGCATGTCCACAGACCAGAAGCAGAACTCAACAAGAAAAAAACTCCGCAAGACAGATGCTATATTAGTTGAGATATATGTATATAGAAATATTCAAAGTAATTCCTTCCTCATCTTTAGTCAATCATCTGGGAGGTGACAATGCTCAGAAGAATCCAATTCTTCGATTATCTTAGCCTAAATACTCCTCTGAGAGGTTAAAATCTTGGTGGTAACGACTCATTCCATTCCCTACCCAGAAGACCATTCTTCAACGCACCCCCAGCCCCAACCCCAACCCCGAGACAGATTAGAAGAAAACGGTTATCAATTATTCTCTGTTCGAATTCATTTGTTTTGCGTGAGAAATTCGTTCGGCGCGCAATTAAGTCCCGGCGGTACGGCAGAATTATTGTATTAAAAGCGAGGGTCTCCCATAGCGCACAAACAAAAAAGACCTCTCTTTTCATTCGGAATATCAAGTACTCATTTTCCGGCCTATTGTTGTTATTGCCTATATTTTTTATCTCTTATGAATGAAATGGAGTTTCAAAAAGACAAACAGCACATCGAAGCAGTTTTTTTTTTGTTGGTGCGGGTTGCGAATTTTACGCGCATGTGTAACCCTTGTTCGTGTTATGATTACTATGCTGAAGACATTTTGTTGTTTTAGTGACTAATTCATTACACTGGCTTGGGGGTAGAGGTTTCAAAAAGAGCAAACAGCCAAATCGGACAGGTGTATTTTTTTTATTTATTATTTGGTGGTTTGGTGTTTAGGAAAGGCCTGTTAAACCTCTGTTAGGGTTTATGTTTATTGACTGAAAGACAATTGTGGTTTTAGATCACAGGTTTCTTTATGGGCTTTGTAGAGTTTCAAGACAAAAAACAAACGACAGTTTTTTTTCTTTTGGTTGGTTGGTTGGTTGGTTGGTTTTTTAGGGCCGGATTAGCTCAGTCGGTAGAGCGTTCGGCTAGAAACCACAAGGTTCCTAGTGCGAAACCGGCCCTCGCCAACTCAGCGTATGAGTAGCACATGGATATGTGCGGTAAAGTAAGAAGCTGATGGTACGTGTGACGCTCAACCTCAAACGAAAAACCTCCTTGGTCTAGCGCTATTGAAAAGGGGATAGACTCCCTCGCTGATTGGCTGATTCCGACTTTACTTTTACTTTTATGCTGAAGACATTTTGGTTTTAGTCACTTGCTCGAATGCTGGTTGGTTGTTTAGTTTAATGGCACATCAACCCTTTTGGGTTATATAATCGCAATTTGTATTTTCTTATAACTATGTTTTTTTTGTTTTATTTTACGGCATATCAACCTGATTGGGTCATTTAATGCCGATAAAGTTTTTAAATAAATTCATTAAGTGGATATTTTTTATAAATACATTTTTCTATTCAATGCATAGATAGGACCCTAACAGGTACTACCACTCCGGGTTTGTGTGGACCAGGTAGCAATGGTGATGAAGGGGTGATTCACGTTCCCTTACCTCCAAAACTGGAACCTCACCATCAGATAGAGTTTAACGTCATTCCCAGGACATGTAGACCCGCAGCCACCGCCTTCTAGCACCCATATGATAAAAAGTGTTGGGGCTTGCTATAAGAGCAATAGGGTTGGGAAAATCATATAGGTGCTAGGGCTTGACGTGACAAGACGATTGATCAGAGGGGGTCTCTCCGACTGCCCGTCAGCTAAGACGAAATTGCTTTTGATAATGATACAAATGGTATGAATATGGTTAAATGTATGCGTTTTTTTTAAAATCAAGTAAAGATGCAACACGAATTATTTGTTAAAAAACGCACACATTTAATCATATTCATACTATTTGTATCATTTTCAAAATTTCGTTGACGAATGCCATAGTAAGAAAGCGAACGGTTGTAATAATTGTTCCAAATAATTAAAAAGCTAAACTTTATATATATTATATATATATATATAATAATATATATATATTAATATTTAATTTGAATTATTCACCTATTCGGCGTTCAGCTAAGACTCACTTGTTTACATAAAGTTTTGACCTCTAGGTGAGTTGATTTCCGCTTAGAAATGTAGCGATTAAATAGCCTGCTATAATTGGCCAGCTGACTGTGGTCGTATGGTAAGAGGATTGGGGCGAGCGTACGTTCGTTCGGGTCTCCCCGGCAAGAGGTAGCTGCTCTAAAACGGTATAACTGCACTGATGAGAGGTGATACCTCGAAACACGTGTCTGTAGTTTACTCTCTCTCTCTCTCTCCCTCTATTATATATATATATATATATATATATAATATTCTTGGATTTTATGCGAAGCATGAGTGATGTATGAAATAAATAAGAAACTCAGTTGGTTGTTATGTAATAAGTTCCATATTTTATTTCATCCAATATTTCGAAGAAATGACTCTTTTTTTAGACTCCAGAATATATATATATATATATATTTACTAGCAATATAAAAAACACCCTCCGGGCGATGTAAAAATATATTTTTGAAACATATTGCCTCAGGGGTGGGAGTAAAAAATTCAATGTCACCCTAAGTAAGTAAAATCATCAAATTCATTGAAGGATTAAAAAATAAAACAATTTGAAATGTAAACTTTAAATATGTATTAAAATAAAACAAACTATATATAGATATATAATACCAGTCATGTATTTATTAAAACTTATCTTAAAAAACAATGAGGACTGTCTAATTTTGCATGTTCAAATTTTGAGTGTATTTATAACATAGATGTTATGACGATTTTGGGTACAGACAAAAACCGGAAGCGAATCTCCATTATTAATTGAGATATATATATGTGTGTTTGTGTGTGTGTGTATGTGTGTGTATAATGAAAATGAGATTCATTAGATATACCAAGAAAAAGCACAACAATAGACAGACAGCATTGTGTGATGTTTTCATTCCCCTTTTTCAACTCATATATAATATATATATATATATATATATATATATATATATATATATATATATATATCAACCCTCCGCAAAAACAGGATGCGACACAAAGTCAATTTTTTAAGAGGAGTTTTAACAGATTTGAATTCAGAATTGTCCTTCTCCTAGTCTGGTTACCTAGCCATGGTTAAATAGCTCATTCTACCCTACTATTTACCCATAGCTGGAGGGAGAATTGGAGTTATGCCTTTGCCTAGGGTATTAGTGACATGTGAAATGCAAACAGCTTCGTCCAGGAATTGAACTCTGATCGACGAATCTATTTCCTACAACGCGCCACCATAATATTCATATAGAATATATATATTATATATATAATATATATATATATATATATATATATATATATATATATATTGAGAGATAGATAGATAGAGAACGAGAGAGCGAGATAGATAGATATTTAGGTATGTACATACGTTCATGCATTGTTTGTGTTGCTTCCCGTTCCCTATGTGCATATTCGTTTTTACAGTTAAGCATTATTTTTGCTTGCATTTTATTTCGATGTTGTCAATATTTACGCATTTATGTACGTATGCGGCTGTGTATAGGGCACAAAACTTTGCTTTTCCTTTTTAAAAAAAAATCCTACGTGCATTTCCCCGTGTACACGCACTTAAACCTCTCTATCCCAGTCTCCTGGTATGCTGTGTAGAGTCTAGTCCCTAACTGTCTACCTGCCCAGCTCCCCTCTAACCCCATATTCTCCTTTATTTCACTCTCACCCTAAGCCACCCACGACTCCCCGGCTGCTCTCCAGCCTCCCTGCCGTCCAGCTGCCCCGGAATTTGTCCAGCAAATACACATGCGTAGCCAGAATGGAATTCGAAATGTCTGAAAACTCCCATCTAGCTTTGATCCGTACGTGATTCATCGCTGAGACAGCGAACGCCCCCTGGCGGCATTCAAATACTCACAAGGAAAAGATAACTCACCACGCCAACCATCCGGCCATCTATCGAACCCTTTTTTTCTTTTTAAATTGTTAGATTATTATCAATGAACCGAACTAGAAAAGCGCCGGTCGAGACGCAATTTGCAGACCCCGCCGTTGCATTTTCTAAGAAACGACTAGCTTTTGTGAGACAACATTGGTTTGGAGGGGGGGGGGGTGCGAGCGGATGGGTGGGTGGTGTTTGAGGCCGGGGGTTGAGGCCGGGAATAGCATCTTGCTTCCTGACTGAAGAGGATCTGCCTGGCCTTTGTTGGCGGGAAGCGACTAGTTTTTATTGGGGCATGTTCACCATGGTTGTCATGTTTGTGGAATTTTGTTTGCGTTATTGCTGTCCCCGGCGTAATGGCTTTGTTATTGGAAAGCTGTTCGCAGCTATATATATATATTATATATATATATATATATATATATATATATATGTATATATATGTGTGTGTGTGTTTTTTCTTTTTCTTTTTCTTTTTCTTCTTCCTACTTCCCTCCCCTCCCTAGCAGCTTTATTTTTCGATTCCGCGGGAATTCTATTCTCTATTAGAAGAGATTATTGCGTTGTCGTGTTGGACTTTTACCGAAAATTATTCTGAAGAGCCGAACTTGGTTTGCGTAATGTGCATATAAGGTTAATGAAGGTGAGATATTCAGAAAGACGCGGGTATGCCCAATTCTATGCGAGGCGCAAAATAAATGACGTAGGTTTGTGTGTGTGTGTGTGTGTGTGTGTGCATCCCAATACATTTTGCGTCAGAGAGTGCGTCACAGCATAAGTCAAATGCTCCACTATATATATATATATATGTATATATATATATATACACACACACACACACATATATATATATATATATATATATATATATATATATATATATATGTGTGTGTGTGTGTGAATAAAAGAAAGTGAATCTGACGGTGTGTAGTATAATAAAAAATTGAAAAAACACAGGTTTAAATGAGTTAAGTGATGATTCATTGGCCGACGCTGCCAGTGTTTCGATCTATTAATTAGATCATCTTCAGGACATTTGTTGGTATGTGGAAGGTGATAAAATTTTTTTATCTCAGAGTAAGGAGAAAGGCGAGTAATATACCAACATATTTTGGTTTTTTATATATATATATATATATATATAAGAGTCAGATTTTAGCCCTGAAGAGCTTTATGCGAAACTAATAGTAGGTTCGTCTGACTCAGTAGATATCCTTATTACTTGGCTCTACTTAGGTATCGGAGCACTTTTACATATTAGCTTCTCCCTAGCGGTTATATGAATATATATATATCTTAATATACCCATATATAGCATATAAATTGGTTTTTTCGTTATTGGGCCAAAATACCCTATATACCAATAGATGTATTTTTGGGTTTGGTAACGAATATCTTGTCTTTCTTTTTTTCAAAAATTTTTTCTTCCTGGTGATGGTTTGGTAGTATATTTTTACAATAAACTGCTGCGGGTTTGTTTCTCCAGAAATAAACCAACACCTTCTCTTGAGATATAATATAATATATATATATATAGTTAATATTTATGATAAAGTATATAATATTAATATAATATATATATTATATATAAATCTTGTCCTGGTTAACTTCCGGAGAAAATTGCTACATTGTAACTATCTTGGGAATTAAAATAAAATAATAACACACACACAAATAGAAGAATTTATTACTTAACTTCTTTTTTTTTTTCAGTTGTAAAATAAAATAAGATATGTTATTAATTAGGATAGATCAGTAAAATAATAAAAATGATCTTTAATTATATAATCTATTATAAATGGAGATTGGGTGTGGTTTTGTCTGTCTGTAACCGAAACTATATTACTATACACAAATCACAATTCCCTTTGTTATTACATCACATTCTCCAGGATTTATTGTTTATTATTAAACCCAATTATTAGAATAAATTGTTTTAACATTATTAATAAACTGTTAATCATATCTACATACAAAAACATCAAATATATTTATATATACAACAATAGTGGATGTTAAATGTGAACGGAAAGAGGACTAATGTTGATATTGATATTTGAATAATTTGCGTTTAATAAATATGTGCTAGTATATTGATTTCTAACTGTTTGTTTTATTTTAATGAAGTTAGAAAATTCTTAGCCAATGCAATCTTAAATGAAATCCATTAGACAAGATAAAAAATAGACATGTCATTTTTTCCTTTACTTGCCATCCTTTTTCACTAAATATCTAAGATTAAGAAAAAATAAAAGAAAGAGAATGAGGATAAGAGGTAATGATTTTAGTATTGTTGCTATTTATCGATTATACCTGCCCTCTGTTTCAAATCTATTTTTATTGCATTCTTATTTTATTTCAAATATAGCTTTCTAATTTGATATAATATTTATTAACATTAAAACTTAAATACTCACCGGAGGTGCATATATTTGCTAAGTTAAATGTAATCATTTTATATATATTCTATTTAATTCCCCTTTATCTTTAAAATATATTCCTTAATTATTTTGAATGCATTATAAATAACATTTAGTTGGTAGATGGATTCTTAGTCTTTCTAATATAATTGTCATTTCATTATTTAAGCCAAGCTATATAAAACATTTGGTTGTAGGGCATACATTTTATAGTGAGTTTTTTTGAATTTCGGTAGTCTTTCTAATTTATATTTCATTTCATTTCATTTAATAATGCACTATATGATAGGACATTTAGTTTGTAGCATACCCATTTTATATGAGTTCTTAATTAATTTCGTTAGTATTTCAATATATTTCATTACATTATTTAATGCACTATATGATAGACATTTAGTTTGCCATACCCCGGGAACACAGCAAGAGTTAATATGTCTGAGACTAAAGAGGCCGAAAACGCACCATTTTTAGTAAAGAATAATGTTTTTTTTTTTTTTAATTTATCATTAAGAAATAAGTTTTAACATATGGTGCGGTTAATTTGAATACTTTTTAACAAAACTGGACTTTAATAAATGATGGCTTGATGCTAATGGTCTATAATATCATTGGTTTTTATTTCCACAAACATAATTCATCAGATGAATTGATTTTATTTTTATAGAATATAATTAAAAGAATTGTAATAATTTTATTGCCGTTTCTATTTAATCTTCGGTTAAGTAGCTTTTCTAAATATAGTTCTTCATTATTTAATGCACTAATATAATATACCCCATTTAGTTGTACCCATAATTGTATATGTGTCGTGATATATGGTGTGGATTTGCATACTGGTTTAACAAACTTGTATTTAATAAATAATTCTTGGTGTTATTGCTCTCTAAATATCATTGTTTTATTCTCAAACGATTAATTAGAAATCCTGATGATAATTCGTACATAGTCAATTAAATACGTAATCTTTTATAATTGCCATTCTATTAATCTTCGTGTAGTCTTTAATTACTGGTTTTAATTTCTGTAATCAACCCCATGAATGAATTTTAATAGAAGGCCAATTAAAATACGTGTTATCCAGCGTTCTTATTTAATTTCGTTAGTCTTTAATTACTGTTTTATTCCTCCAACGTATTAAAATCAACCCATGAAATGATTTTATCATAGAAGCCAATTAAGAATACGTGTAATCATTTTATATGCATTTTATTGATTATCGGTGATGTTAGTACGGCCACTCCAACAGTGAAAAAGAAGTCAAGTCGAGATGGGGTAAAATAAGACAGAGTGTATTTACAATTAATGGTACATGTACGACTAGCTTGTCGTTAACGGGGAACAGTCCTCCTTTCCACTCGGTGTCTCACTATTTATAGTGAGAACCGGTGCATGTTCTCCACTGTAGGAACGGCCGGTAAACACTTATTTAATTTCGTTAGGTCTTTATTGACTGTTTTATTCTCCAACGTATTAAAATCAATCCCATTATTGATTTTATATAGAACCAATTACAATACGTGTTATCATTTTAAATACGTTCTTATTTAATTTCGTTAGTAGTTCTAATAATATTTCAATACATTATTTAATGGCAGACTATAATGATGACACATTTTAGTTGTACCATACATTTTATATGATTTTCTGCTTATTTAATTTCGTTAGTATTTCTCAATGATAATTCATTTCATTATTTTAATGGCATGCTGTATAGATAGAAATTATTTAGTGTGTAACGCATATATATCTTTGATGAGGTTCTTATTTAATTATCGACTATTAGTATTGTCAATATAATTCTCCATTACCATTTTCTAATACACTCCCTATAAAAAACACATATTAGTTGTGCATGCATTTTATATGAGTTCTTATTAAATTCGTTAGTCTTCTAATATATTTCCTTGCATTATTAATGCACTATATAATACCCCCATTTAGTTTGAACCATACATTTTATTGAGTTCTTATTTAATTTTGTTAGTTTTTTCAGATATAATTTCATTGCCATATTTAATCACTATGATCGCCAGTGGACATTTAGTTGTACCATAAAATTGTTTATGTGTCATAATATATGGTGTGATTTTGCATACTGGGGTTTTAACAAAATACTGGATTTACTAATAATTCCTTGGTCTTATTTATCTCTAATATTTGGGTTTTATTCTCGAACGTATTAAAAACCCAATCCTATGGAATGATTTTTATAAGTAGAATGTAAAAAAATTGGGTAATCATTTTAATTATGGTTCTTTTAATTTCGTTAGTCTTATTACTGTTTTATTCCTCCAACGTATTAAAATCATCCAGGAAATATTTATATAAGAAGCCAATTGAAATACGTGTTAATCATTTTAAATTACGTTCTTATTTAATTTCGTTAGTCTTTCAATATATTTCATTTCCTTATTTAATGCACTATATGACATTTAGTTGTACTATACATTTTATTTGAGTTCTTTATTTATATTCGTTAGTCTTTTGTCTAATATATTTCACTAACATTATTTAACGTAAACTAATACACATTTAGTTGGTACCATACAGTGAACACCGGTGCAGAGGTTAATAAGTTATGTTTGAGCCTAAGGCAGGGCGAGCACACATTTTGTGACAAATAATGGTTTTCTTTTTTTTTGTTTATTAGTGTTTTTTATTCTTTGGTTTTGATTTGTTTTGGCTGTACCCTAGCCGGAATAAAGTTTTCCATTAGAAAATCAAGATGTCTGGAGATAAAGATTTATCTCTTGAGTACACCCCCTCAATCGAATTTCAAAACTGACTAACCTGTTTTGCCTTTAACACCCACAGACAAATACTTCTCTTTCACCACAAGAATTATCAATAACAAGGATAATTTTTCCGCCAAGGGAGTTGGCCAGTAGGAAGCCCACCGTGTTACCCAGTCTTGAACCGGTGGGTTTTATTATAAAAAACCTTTGCAATGCATTTTATAGGAAAAAGAATTACCAATACAATTTTAATAGAAAAAAAACCTTTCCAAACGCATTGTTTATAGTAAAATCATTTCCAAGGCCATTTTTATTGAAAAATCATTTCGCAATGCATTTTTATAGTAGAATCATTTTCGGGAGATTGATTTTTATATTAAAACTCCATTTCGCGAGTACTTTCTTAATGGAAACTCATGTTCCAATGCCATTTTATAATAAAATCACTGTTCCCAAATGGATTTTATAGTAAAAATCATTTCATGCCATCTTTCTATAAAAATCATTTTCAATGCATTGTTATGTAAAGATCTTTCCAATGCATTTTATAGTAAAAGATCGATTTCCCAAGTGGATTATTGCTATAGTAAAAGAAATATTCCAATGCACTCTTTCTGATCAAGAAAATCATTTTGCAATAGGCCATTTTATATAGGTAAAAAATCGTTGATCTGAAAAGGCATTTCATAGTAAAAAGTCATTTCCCATCGCAATTTCAAAATAGGTCAAATCAATTGTCCGAATTCATTTTTTATAGTAAAAAATCATTTCCAATGCATTTTTAATTGTAAAAATCATTTCAAATGCCATTTCCAATAAGTAAAAATAATTTCAATGTATTTTATCGTAAAATCATCCTCCAATCCATTTCATTACAAAAAATCATTTAGCTATGCATTTCATAGTAACAAGTAATTGTTAATGCAATTTTAATATGAACAATGCTTTAGAAACGAATTTTTTTACTATAAAAATGCATTGCAAATGATCTTTGGATCAGAACAAGATGGCATTGATAACTTGATCTTTTTACTATACGATATGCATTGGAAATGAATTTTTGAAACTATAAAAAATGCATCTTGGAAAAGGGATTTTGTACCTAATTAACAAATGCCATGAAAATGATTGTTGGATAAAGAAAGGAAATCAATTGGAAATGATTTTTACGTATAAAAAATTGGGTAAATGAATTTACATAATAAAAATGGGCATTGAAATGAGTGTTTACCATAAGAAAGTATCGGGGAATAGTTTTAAATAAAAATTCATTCGACAATGATTTGTAACTAAACAAATGCATTGGGAAATGATTTTTTCAAAAAATAAAAATGCATTGGAAATGATTTTTACTATAAAAAATGCGTTGGAAAATGTTTTTTTCTATTAAAATTGTATTGGTAATTCTTTTTCCTATAAAATGCATTGCAAAGGTTTCTTATAATAAAACAGCAGTTCAACTGTAAACAGTGCTTCCTACTGCCAACTCCTTGGGCAAAATTATCCTTTTTTATTGAATAAATCTTGTGAAAGAGAAATATTTTTCTGTGTTTTTAAAAGCAAAACAGGTTAGTCAGTTTGAAATTCGATTGAGGTGTACTTTCAAGAGATAAATCTTTATCTCCAGACATCTTGATTTTCTAAATGGAAAACTTTATTCCGGCTAGGGTCAGCCAAAACAAATCAAAACAAAAATAAAAACACTAAAAAAAAAAAAAACCCATTATTTTTCACTAAAAATGTGTGCTTCGCCTGCCTTAGGCTCAAACATAACTTATTAACTCTTGCACGTGTTCACTGTATGGTACAACTAAATGTGTATTATATAGTACGTTAAATAATGTAGTGAAATATATTAGAAAGACTAACGAAATTAAATAAGAACTCAAATAAAATGTATAGTACAACTAAATGTCATATAGTGCATTAAATAAGGAAATGAAATATATTTGAAAGACTAACGAAATTAAATAAGAACGTATTTAAAATGATAACACGTATTTCAATTGGCTTCTATATAAAATATTTCATGGGATTGATTTTAATACGTTGGAGAATAAAACAGTAATAAAGACTAACGAAATTAAATAAGAACGCATATAAAATGATTACAATTCTTTTAATTCTACTTTATAGAAAATCATTCATAGGATTGTTTTTAATACGTTCGAGAATAAAACAATGATATTAGAGATAAATAAGACCAAGGAATTATTTATTAAATCCAGTATTGTTAAAACCAGTATGCAAATCACACCATATATTATGACACATAAACAATTTATGGTACAACTAAATGTGTATCATATAGTGCATTAAATAATGCAATGAAATATATTAGAAAAACTAACAAAATTAAATAAGAACTCATATAAAATGTATGGTTCAACTAAATGGGTATTATATAGTGCATTAAATAATGCAAGGAAATATATTAGAAAGACTAACGAATTTAAATAAGAACTCATATAAAATGCATGCTACAACTAAATGTGTATTTTATAGTGTATTAAATAATGTAATGAAATATATTTGAAATACTAACGAAATTAAATAAGAACTCATATAAAATATATGGTACAACTAAATTTCTATCATATAGTGCATTAAATAATGAAATGAAATATATTAGAAATACTAACGAAATTAAATAAGAAATCATATAAAATGTATGGTACAACTAAATGTGTATCATATAGTGCATTAAATAATGTAGTGAAATATATTAGAAATACTAACGAAATTAAATAAGAACGTATTTAAAATGATAACACGTATTGTAATTGGTTTCTATATAAAATCAATAATGGGATTGATTTTAATACGTTGGAGAATAAAACAGTAATAAAGACTAACGAAATTAAATAAGTGTTGTACCGGCCGTTCCTACAGTGGAGAACATGCACCGGTTCTCACTATAAATAGTGAGACACCGAGTGGAAAGGAGGACTGTTCCCGTTAACGACAAGCTAGTCGTACATGTACCATTAATTGTAAATACACTTGTCTTATTTTACCCCATCTCGACTTGACTTCTTTTTACTGTTGGGACTAACATCACAACAATAAGAATGCATATAAAATGATTACACGTATTCTAATTGGCTTCTATATAAAAATCATTCATGGGTTGATTTTAATACGTTGGAGAATAAAACAGTAATAAAGACTAACGAATTAAATAAGAACGTACTTAAAAATGATAACACGTATTTTAATTGGCTTCTATATAAAATCATTCATGGGTTGATTTTAATACGTTGGAGAATAAAACAGTAATAAAGACTAACGAAATTAAATAAGAATGCATATAAAAAGATTACATGTATTTTAATTGACTTCTATGTAGAATTATCATAGGATTTATATTAATTCGTTTGAGAATAAAACAATGATATTAGAGAGCAATAACACCAAGGAATTATTTATTAAATACAAGTTTGTTAAAACCAGTATGCAAATCACACCATATATTATGACACATATACAATTTATGGTACAACTAAATGTGTATTATATAGTGCATTAAATAATGCAAGGAACTATATTAGAAAGACTAACGAAATTAAATAAGAACGCACATAAAATGATTACAATTCTTTTAATTATATTCTATATAAAATCATTCATCTGATTCATTTTAATATGTTGGATAATAAAACAATGATATTATAGACCAATAGCATCAAGGCATCATTTATTAAATCCAGTTTTGTTAAAACCAGTATTCAAATTAACCGCACCATATGTTATGTAAACCTTTATTTCTTAATGATAAATAAAAAAACAAACATTATTCTTTACTAAAAATGTGCGTTTCGCCTGCCTTAGTCTCAGACATATTAACTCTTGCTTGTGTTCACTGTATGGTACAACTAAATGTCTATCATATAGTGCATTAAATAATGTAATGAAATATATTGAAATACTAACGAAATTAAATAAGAACTCATATAAAATGTATGCTACAACTAAATGTCTATCATATAGTGCATTAAATAATGAAATGAAATATATTAGAAAGACTAACGAAATTAAATAAGAACTCATATAAAATGTATGCTACAACAAAATGTGTATCATATAGTGCATTAAATAATGAAATGAAATATATTAGAAAGACTAACGAAATTAAATAAGAACTCATATAAAATGTATGCTACAACTAAATGTGTATTATATAATGCATTAAATAATGTAATGAAATATATTAGAAAGACTAAAGGAATTAAATAAGAATATATATAAAATGATTACATTACTACTAGCAAATATATGCACCCTCCGGGTGCAAGTATTTAAGTTTTAATGTAATAAAATATTATATCAAATTAGAAAGGCTAATGAAACTAAATAAGAATGCAGATAAAAAGATTTGAAACAGAGGGCAGGTATAATCGATAAATAGAACAACTGAAAATTACTCTTCCATCACTCTCGTCTTTCATTGTTATTTTTTCTAATTTAAGTATTTAGTTAAAAGAGGAAGTAAAGAATAAAATGACAGTTATTTTTTCTTGTTAATGGATTTCATTTAAGATTCATTGAAGAGACTTTTGCTTATATTCATTAAAATAAAACCAAACAGTTAGAAATCAATAGTACTAAGCACATATTTATTAAAATCAAATTATTAATATCAATATGCAAATTAGCCTTTCCGTTCACATTGTAAACCACTATTTTGTTGTATATATAAATATAATTGCATGTTTTTAGTATGTAGATATGATTAACAGTATTAATAATGTAAAACAATTTTATAATAATTGGGTTTTAAATAAAAAATAAAATCCTGGAGAATGTGATGTAAATAACAAAGGGAATTGTGATTTGTATAGTAATATAGTTTCGGTTACAGACAGACAAACACACAATCTCCATTATAATAAGATATATAATTAAAGATCATCTTTTTATTTATTTACTGATCTATCTAATTAATTTAACATATCCTATTTTATTTACAACTGAAAAAAAAGCTAAGTAAATAAATTCTTCTATTTGTTTGTTTTTATTTTTTATTTTGAATTCAAGATAGTTACAATGTAGCAATTTTTCTCCGGAAGTTAACCAGACAAGATATATATATATATATATATATATATATATATATATATATATATATATATATATATATATATTATTAATATAAACAAGCCGTGTTGGTAGATCCTTGCGGTGAGAAAAAACCCGGCAGAGAGTTTGATTGTAAAAATATACTACCAAACATCAACCAGAGAGAAAAAAAATTTTTGAAAAAAAAGAAAAGACCAAGATATTCGTACCAACAAAAAATAATCTATTGGTATAGTATTTGGCCAAAAGAAAAAACAATTTATATGCATATATATGTATATAAGATTATATATATATTATAATAACGCTAGGGAAGCTAATATGTAAAAAGTGCTCGATACCTAAGTAGAGCCAAGTAATAAGGATATCTACTGAGTCAGACAACCTACTATTAGTTCGCATAAAGCTCTTCAGGGCTAAAATCTGACTCTATATATATATAATATATAATATATAAAAACCAAAATATGGTGGTATATTAATCGCCTTTCTCCCTTACTCTGAGATAAAAAATTTTATCACCTTCCACATACCACAAATGTCCTGAAGATGATCTAATTAATAGATCGAAACACTGCAGCGTCGGCCAAATGAACTCATCACTTAAACTCATTTAAACCTGTGTTTTTTCAATTTTTTTATTATACTACACACCGTCAGATTCACTTTTCTTTATTCACACACACACACACATACATAATATATATGATATATTATAGTTATAAGTATATATATATATGTGTGTTTGTGGTATATAAATATAATATATATATATTATATAGTCTATATATAATGTGGGAGCATTTGACTTATGCTGTGACGCACATCTCTGACGCAAAATGTATTGGGATGACCACAACCACACACCACACACACACCAAAACCTACGTCATTTATTTTGCGCCTCGCATAGAATGGGCATACCCGCGTCTTTCTGGAATATCTCACCTTCATAACTTATATGCACATTACGCAAACCAAGTTCGGCTCTTCAGAATAATTTTCGGTAAAAGTCCAACACGACAACGCAATAATCTCTTCTAATAGAGAAATAGAATTCCCGCGGAACGAAAAATAAAGCTTGCTAGGGGGGGAGGGGGTAGAAGAAGAAGAAAAAGAAAAAGAAAAAACACCCACACACATATTCACATATATATATATATATATATATAATATATATATAATATATATTATATAGCTGCGAACAGCTTTCCAAAAAAGCCATTACGCCGGGGACAGCAATAACGCAAAAAATTCACAAAACATGACAACCATGGGAACACCCCAATAAAAACTAGTCGCTTCCCGCAACAAAGGCCAGGCAGATCCTCTTCAGTCAGGAAGCAAGATGCCTATTCCCGGCCTCACGCCCCGGCCTCAAACACCACCACCCATCCGCTCGCACCCCCCCCTCCAAACCAATGTTGTCTCACAAAAGCTAGTCGTTTCTTAAAAATGCAACGCGGGGGTCTGCAAATTGCGTCTCGACCGGCGCTTTTCTAGCTAGTTCGGTTCATTGATAATAATCTAACAATTTAAAAAGAAAAAAAGGGTTCGATAGATGGCCGGATGGTTGGCGTGGTGAGTTATCTTTTCCTTGTGAGTATTTGAATGCCGCCAGGGGGCGTTCGCTGTCTCAGCGATGAATCAACGTACGGATAAGCTAGATGGGAGTTTTCAGACATTTCGAATTCCATTCTGGCTACGCATGTGTTTTGCTGGACAAATTCCGGGCAGCTGGACGGCAGGGAGGCTGGAGAGCAGCCGGGGAGTCGTGGGTGGTTAGGGTGAGAGTGAAATAAAGGAGAATATGGGGTTAGAGGGAGCTGGGCAGGTAGACAGTTAGGGACTAGACTCTACACAGCATACCAGGAAGACTGGGATAGAGAGGTTTAAGTGCGTGTACACGGGGAAATGCACGTAGGATTTTTTTTAAAAAGGAAAAGAAGTTTTGTGCCCTATACACAGCCGCATACGTACATAAATGCGTAAATTTGACAACATCGAAATAAAATGCAAGCAAAAATAATGCTTAACTGTAAAAACGAATATGCACATAGGGACGGGAAGCAACACAAACAATGCATGAACGTATGTACATAACCAAAATATCTATCTATCTCGCTCTCTCGTTCTCTATCATCTATCTCTCAAATATATATAATATATATATATATATATATATATATATATATATATATATATATATATATATTCTATATGAATATTATGGTGCGCGTTGTAGGAATAGATTCGTCGATCAGAGTTCAATTCCTGGACGAAGCTGTTTGCCATTTCACATGTCACTAATACCCTAGGCAAAGGTATACTCCAATTCTCCCTCCAGCTATGGGTAAATAGTAGGGTAGAATGAGCTATTTAACCATGGCTAGGTAACCAGACTAGCAGAAGGACCAATTCTGAATTCAAATCTGTTAAAACTCCTCTTAAAAAATTGACTTTGTGTCACATCTGCTTTTGCGGAGGGTTGATCTATATATAATAATATATATATATATATATATATATATATAATATATGAGTAAAAAAGGTGGAATGAAAACATCAACAATGCTGTCTGTCTATTTTGTTGTGCTTTTTTCTTGGTATATCTAATGAATCTCATTTTCATTATACACACACATACACACACACACAACAACACATATATATATCTCATTAATAATGGGGGAGATTCGCTTCCGTTTTTTGCCTCTTAGCTAAACAAAATCGTATAAATCCATCGTATGGTATATTAATACACTCAAATTTGAACCAGCAAAATTAGGAAGTCCTCATTGGTTTTTTAAGATAACGTTTTCATAAATTACATGACTGGTATATATATCTATATATACTTGTTTTATTTTAATAACAGTATTTGTAAAGTTTACATTTTTCAAATTGTTTTATTTTTTAAATCCCCTTCATGAATTTGATGATTTTTACTTACTTAGGTACCCATTGAAGTTTTTACTGCCACCCCCTAGAGCCAATATGTTTCAAAAAATCTATTTTTACATGCCCCGGAGGGTGTTTTTTATAATATGCTAGTATATATATATATAGTAGCTATAATATTCCTGGGAAGTTAAAAAAGGGTAGAGTCCCATTTCTTCGGAATATACTGGATGAAAATTAATTGGGAAAGCTTAAATTAGCTAAGTAACAACCAACTGAGGTTTTACTTATGATCATATGTCAAATGACGAGTACACCTCATTGCTTCCGCATAAAATGCCAAGAATATATTAGATATATATATGATGATTATCAGAAGCAGAAGAGAGAAGAGAGGAGTAACCACAAGAGCACGTGTTATCGAGTAGCACCTTCTCCCAGTAGAGCTGATGTTATACCGGGGGGGGGTTTTAGGCCACTACCTCATTGCCGTTGGGGAGACCGCCAACAACGTAACTCGGGCCATCCATCTTACGCCCATACCACCGACACAGTGCAGGCTGGGCCAGTCCTAGGCAGGCCGTATCTTATCAGGGGCTACATGTTCTAAAGCCGAGGAATCAACTCCCCAACCTTAAGAGTCCTCATAAGAACCCTTATGTAACATAAGGTGATGTCTTAAGGAGCTGAACCGGCCCGCAGAAAAGTATGGGTGCAGATTTTGCAAGATTTGGATTTGATATATAATATATATAATATATAAGTAGTATAATATATATATGAGAAAGTTTAAGCATCTTTTTCATTATCATTGGGAAACCAATTATTACATATCCGTTCGCTTCTTAACTATGGCATTCTGGGTCAACCAATTGTTGGAAAGATGATACAAAATAGGTAGAATGAAGTATGCTATAAAGATGTGTG